>JAJEJO010000165.1:27327-100244 GCA_020662805.1 Glaucomys volans
CTCCACCTGCTTCTCTGATGTCCCACAGGCATAGCTTGCAGTCTCGTGGGAGATCCCTCTTCAACCACCCACGGGTCTTTCCTGGGTATGGTGTGATTCTTTGTTTGTAGAATCCAGTCAAAAATATCTCCTTTTTCACTAAGGGAAATCCCCATGAGGTCTCTAAGTTTCCTTCCTTGTCTATAACCTAAGGCAGATTCTGAGTCAGGGTAATTTGTCCCCCAGGGAACATTTGTCTAGAGACATTCTTAGTTGTCATGTGGGGGAAGGAGAATGTTAGTGGCATCTAGTGGGTAGAGGCCAAGCATGCTGCTAGACATCCCACAATGCACAGATCAGCCCTCCACAGCAAACAATTAACCATCCCCAAATGCCAAAACTGGAGAGGTTAAGAAACCCTGCATTAAAGGGTTTAGTCTCAAGGAATTCACGAAGTTTTCTCCACCCTAGGAAAACCCACCAACTTCTTCCCACCCATGCTAGAGGCTTATCCTCCTTTGACTTCAAATTCTGTGTCCCAAGTCCTTGGAGGAAATATCAATTCAATGTTCAATTTCAAATAAACTAAGGACAGTAACATTTAATGGCAAATTTTATTAATTTTAAGGAAACATATCATACATATAGTTTAGCAGATTTTGTACATTTTGTATTTGTAGAGTTCCTGTCAGCTTAATTCTTTGATTTTAAATTTTGCTGAATATTGAATGATACCGTCCATCAGAACTTGGAAAATATTGTTTAACTAAATCTTTATAGTGCAGTTTTATCTCAGTGGAAGAATACGTAGCTTTCCTTAGTAATTCTGTAGTTTAAGCAGAGGAAACATTGACGTCTTAAAGTTAAGGTAATTTACGTCAGCAACTGTATTTAAAGAACAAGAGTATATCTTATCTTTCTATAAAGGCTTTCCACAAGATTTTCTAATGTAGAGGTGTTCTTTCTCTTGATGATGTTACAGCAGGTTATCTATAGACTTGAAAATAATAAAATTGCCTTTCCCTAAACATTCTCCTCTCAAGTCAAAGTTCCTGAATTCAGATTAACCTCTAGTGTGAAGTCTGATAAGTGACATCTACTGCATCTGAAAACTCTAAAGTCACAATCTAATTTGTCAGTTAAAAACAGGGCCTAGGAAACTCAAAGGGAAGAAGACTTTTGAAAGTGTGTGTCCAACTGTGGTGGCCTCTAGCAGGAGCTTGAAGGGTGCAGCAGGGTGTGAGGGGTATCCATCAGGGAAGGAGAGAAAGGGAGGCAATCTGAAGAGCAAAGGCCACTGTGCCCCAGCCTGCCCCAGGCAGTGCCTAAGTAGACTAGGTACTAGGACTGGTTAATTCTGATCCACACAGAACTCTTCTGATGGGAGATCTACTGTGGATTTCCCCATCAGCCTCCCTCCTTCCCCGGCTCCCTTCTCAGGTGACAGATCATCATTGCAATCTATGGATTCCCCACTCACTCCTCCATCCTCTTCCCTCGATCCTTCAACAGGGCTTTCTACCAGGGGATTTCTTATATCTCTAATTCCATCTTGGTCTACTCTTCTTAGAGAGTCCAAACTAGCATAGTGCTTCCTGGGAGTGCTCCAAGATGACTGGATGCAATGGATGACTCAGCCCAGCAAGACTTTCCTCTGTCCTGGGATCACAAGTTTGAGGCCAGCGTCAGTAATTTAGTGAGACCCTTAGCAACTTAGCAAGGTCTTGTCACAAAATGAAAAATAAAAAGGACTGGGGATGCAGCTCAGTGGTAAAGTGCACCTGGGTTCAGTCTCCATACTGGGGGTGAGGGTAATATTTTCTGTTCTCCTGTGGCACATTCCCTGCCACAAGGCAGCTGCCTAATTACTAAATATTTCACTGGTGATTATCTGAGAAAATGTCAATGGGGAGCAGTTTCTGATGCTACAGTAGATTTTAGAAGCCCAGAGAAAGAGATGGCCCATTGCTGAGCAAAGAGGACATGCCTGAGCTGCTTTGATAGAGGAAGGGTACACAAAAAGTCTCAGGGCAGTGGGTATGCTGAAATGGACACATATTATATGAGGACAAAGCACCCACTAGAGGATTATGTCCCATAGGTAGGCCTGCTGGATCTACTATTCACCAAGGCCACCAGAAATGTCAGGCACCAACACTACTAATTAATTCAATGATGGTTGTCTCTGCAGACTAGGGGTGACTGAAGGTGAGGAACTCACAAGGTTGTGCCTGTTAAACCCAATTTGTATAATAGACCCCAAATGACCATATGTCAACAGTTGTCTGTCGTAAACTGGTTCTTCCAGTTGACTATGGGTTTGTGTTAGTTTTTCATCACTGTGACCAAAATACCTGAAAGGAACAATTTAGAGGAGGAAAAGTTTGTTTGGACTCAGAGTTTCAAAGGTCTCAGTCCATGGATGACTGACTCCATTGCTCTGGGTCTGAGGTGAGGCAGAAAATCATGGCAGAAGGGTGTGGCAGAGGAAAGCTGCTCACTATGTAGCAGCCCAAAAGGAGGGAGGGAAGGAGGAAGAGAGGGAGAAAGAGAGAGAGAGTGAGAGCAGGAGGAGCCAGGAGCAAAATACATAATTCCTAAGGACAAGCCCCCAGTGACATGCCCCATTCCTCCAGCCATGCCCCACCCACCTATAGCTACCACCCAGTAATCCCTTCAAATTATCAATCAGATGAATTAATCCACTGATTAGGTTACAGTTCCCATAATCTAATCATTCTATCTCATGCATTAACACAGGAGCTTTTGAGGAACACTCATCCAAATCTTGACAGGGTTGTATACAACTTGAGTAAAACTTGAGACAATTTGCTTTGGGTTTGTCTTGCTATGTCATATTGAAGTGTGTTTCCAAATCCTTAGACAAATGATACATTTACAACCACAGACAAAACAGGCCTATAAAGGAGAACAGAATATCATGAAAGAACTTCAGTATGCTTATTTTTAAAAAACAGTGTGTATGTGTGTGTGTGTGTGTGTGTCTTAAAGATGCTTTCAGCCCTCCCAGGTGGGGTTTCATCATCATCATTTCAACCAACCCATATACAATCAGAGAGACTAATCTGAAAATCTCCATTACTGAGTTATGTACATATTGACACTAATAGGTGACAGGTACGAGATTTCTCCTTCTAGAAGTGAGTTTAATCTTTTTTGAATTTGAATTGAATCCTTTTTGAAATTGAGTTTAGAAATAGACTTAAAAACATTTGTCAACAGAAAGAAAGATTGAACAAACGGATGCACAAGATGGGAATAATCAACAAGCAGTAATCAAGAGGAAGGACATAAAATAAGAAATGTTCTTCAGCTGTGAGCACTGAAATGCAAGATGTTGGGAACAGGGGTTAAAACACATTGAATAAATACTCAGAATGCTGTATGATGAAGACGCTTCATTTAAATATCTGTTTGAGATACTTTCTTTATTATAAGATCCACTCATGAGGTTTGTGCACAAAGATAAAATCTGCAGAGAACACATGTAATGTCACAGAAAGCTGAACTGTACACACACTGGGAGCATATTTGACCCTCAAGCTCACTAAATGTTATACCTGAGATGAAAAAAAAAATCATTAACTGCATACAAATAAAATATAGGAATAAATAAATGCATTATTATTTTATTAATAATGACTACAATTTTCTAAGTAGCATATCTTACACTGGATACTGCCAGTTTTAAGTACATACCAGAGACCAACAATTGTTAGGTTGCATTTAGGATCCATTTATTAGTAGTATTATTTCAAATCTCTTTGAGCATGTACATCAATGTGTGATTATCATTAAAGTTTCATTTCAATAGCTCAATATCCATTAATATACACTTAGGGCTAAGTGCCAGTCCAATTCCAACAGCTCCAATCCAAAGGAGGAATGAAAATGAATGAAAACCTCAAATCTATATTTCCCATTTAGAGACAAAAGCCTTCTCCAATTTCACTTGAAAATTTATGAGAAGTTTGAGACTACTGAGTAAATGGCAGGCAGGATGGGATCTTGAACTTGCTGCTAAATATCATGCCTTCTGCTTAGTAAGTTGGGGCCACCAACTAGCTTGCTAGAATAGAAGAGTGATCATTCCAGATCTCTAGGTTCTTGATGGAAGTAAGCTGTATATTGAATTTGGAAACCAGAATAAAATCCCTTCCAGGGCAACTCAATTAATCCCTCTTTAATGATTAGAACATTGAAACTTTTGCATCCAGACCAATCTCCAAAAACAATCAAATTTTGAATCTTTTCACAAGAGAAAAGAATATAGAATTCAGAGCAGAGGACACTTCAAATGCAAAAACATGTGCATTTCAAATGGCATCACTGTGTTGTGCCATCTTGTTGAATGAAGTCCTAGCAGGGAGTTCATGGCCATAGGCAGTCTGTACACAAGTTGAAGTTCTTAAGGAAGGGACAAGCTTCTCAGTGTCTGAGGGAGGAACAACTCCTTCCCCTTGCTAAGAATCTCCCCGGCTGTTCAATGTTCTTAATGCCTTGTTAAGTTTAAATATGATTTAGTGGCTAACACCACAAGCTCACTGAACAGTTGTTCTAAGCCACTAGATTTTTCCAAATGTTGGCTTATACTTGGCAATTGCCGAGGTCATGTTTAGAGTGGGTGGAGGGGAGGCAGCAGAGGAGACTGCCTAGACATATCATATGAGAATACATCCAGTGTCACACAAAGGAAAATCCTCCTGTGTTCATCTTCTAGGTTTGCCAAAATACTAAAAACTGAGTGTCTTAATGAACAGAAATTTATTGTCTCTCAGTTCTGGAGGCATGAAGTCCAAAATGAAGGTGTTAGCAGGGTTGGTTTCCCCTATGGACTGTGAGGAAGGATCTGTTCAGGGACGTTCTGCTCATCTTGTCTCCCTATGTCTTCACTTTGTCCCAGGTGAAGTCATCCTCAGCTGTTCCTAAACGCTTTCTCTTGAGGAATACTGGGGTAGAGAGTTTCCCAGCAATACTCTCAGGCAAGACTGTATAGAGGTGAGAAGCAAGGTTTGATATCTCAGCATACTCAGAACATTATTTAGTATCTCAGTCAGTTTTCCATTACTGTAACAAATATTTGAGATAATCAGCTTATAAGGAGAAAAGGTTTATTTTGGCTTTCTGAGGTTCCAGTCCAATGTTTGGCCCCATCGCTTCTGGGCCTATTGATGAAGCAGCACATCATGGCAGAAGAACTGTGTGGCAGAGCAAGCTGCTGCTCTCAAGGAGCCAGAAGCAAAGAGAAGGAAAAAGGAAGAGATGGAATCCTACAATCTCTTCTGAAGGCACACTTCCAACAACCTAACTTTCCACTAGGTTCCACCACCAGAAGTTTCCACCACTTTCCAGTAGCCCCAAGCTGAGAATCAAGACATTAACACATGGAACTTTGGGGTGAATTCCAGATCCAAACTATAGCCCTAGACATATACACAGAAGTTTCTTCTTCCCAAGCAGTTTTTCCCATCTACCTTCCTGTGTTGGGAAGGAAGTCTGTAATAAATAAGAATTTAAAAAGAGAGACATGACTTAAAATAAGTAAGAATTTAAAAAGAGAGACATGACTTAAAATAGTCAAATTCTTTGAGTAAGAAGCATAGCAATTGCCACAGGCTGGGGGTAGAAGGTAATAGGAGTTCTTGCTGAATGGGTTCAGTTTGAGATGATGCCAAAATTCTGGAGATAGAGGTAATGGTTGCAGAACAATATAAATGTAAATAATGCCACAGAATTGTGCACTTAAAATGGTTAAAATGGGAAATTTTGTTACATATATAATATTACCACTTGTGATGGTAATTTTTAGGTATCAACTTGACCAGGCTAAAGGAAACACAGATAGCTAGCAAAACATTATTTCTGGATGCATTCATGAAGGTGCCTCCTGCAGAGATTACCTTTTGAATATCAATAGACTGAATAAATATCTGCCCTTACCAAGGTGGATCAGTTCCATGCAATCCACTGAAGACCCAGAAAGAACAAAAAGGCAGAAGAAGGGTGAATTCACTCTCTTCTGGAGCTGGGATATCCACCATCTCCTGCCCTTGAATATCAGAACTCTAGGTTCTCAGGCCCCTGGCCTTGAACTGAGATTTATGCTATTGACTCCCCTGGTTCTCAGGCTTTCAACCTCAGGCCAAATTATCCCCAGTTTTCCTGCAGACAGCATATCATGGGACTTCTCAGCCTCCATAATCATGAGAGCTAATTCCCATAATAAATCTCTTCTTCTTTATCTCTTTATACAGTCCATTGGTTCTGTTTCTCAGGAAAACCTAATACAACATTTAGCACAGTTTTTTTTCTAAAAGTTAAACATAAAAAAGAGGAACCTACTAGTGAAAATAGCATCTAGATGTTGTGCTATGAGAAGCTGTTAGTATTAGATTTAAGGATTTAGTGTTGTAGATACTCCACTCTATATAGTATTATATTATATGAGATAGTAAATATATACACATGATTATATATATATATGTAATTTATCCTTCAGTATGTACAGTATAGACCTGCCTCAACAGGAGGATAGTGCTAGACTTTCAAGGACTTTCCATCCTTTCTTTAGGATGTAGTTGGAACCCACGTGCAAGGATAACAATACAGAGAATATCATGAGGCAAAGATGTAAGAGGAAGATGAGAAAGCAGAAGGCAGCCAGCATACCCATCAGAGGTCGTCTCTACAGAATATGGAAGGAGACTCAAAGTCAAGAAGTGCTAAGCAGTTTCCTCTGGACTTCTTGTCTATTTATGGTTGCCAATTACTTCCCCACTTCCCTTCACCCAAAGCCTTAAATGCCTGAAAAGATGGTTGGGCACTATGGACAACTCTCAGATAGCCCATGGTCAAACCCATTATGAGAGTCTTTACTTGAAAAGTGGGTGCAGAACTAACTCATCATCCTCCATCTCCAGTTAGTCACCAAATCATAATGGTTTGATGACAGAATTAACCTCACTATAGGTCAGCTGTGTGACTCAGCCATCACGAAAGTGAATGCTTCCTAAGGCCACTTGTAAGATGAGGGTGCCCTGCTCTGCCACTGTCAGTCTGCAGTTAGAGTGTGAGCATCCAATTGTGTACACTGGAATCCATTTAGATGAACACACTCAGGAGGGTGATTGGCCCCAAAGCACATACCTTACAAAAACATCAAAGCCCTAAAACTGGACAGAATGGAAGCAAGAAGATTCAGGGTCTTGTGATCGATGTCTTCAAGTATCTGAAGGTTTGTTGGGTAAAAAAGAAATTTGACTTGATGCAAAAAATGAAAGTTGCTGGGTAGTGCTTCAGTTTTTGACTCCCGGCAAGGATGAGTTCTCTCATAGTTGGTCTGCCAAAAGGCACAAGAGTGATGACTTTCATGGTCCTAAAGTTCTTCAAGAAAACAGTGAGTTGAGGAGGCAACTCACTGATAGATGCACTGTTTGAACTAGATGACTTTAAGCTTCCTCCTTGTCCCAAGATTCTGAAAACCGTGAAGCATCTCATTCTAACCCCTCCTTCCTAATCCAACTGCTATCTCCTGGCCCAGGGCCCTCATCACCTCAATCTTGGATCACTGATCACTTTTGCAAGAAAGCAACCCTGTCTACAACCTGCAAATTCAACTTCCTAAACTATCACTTTCCTTAATAGGGCTGCTCTGGTCGAAGACCCATCCAGACCCCATCAAACCTAAACACTTCTCTTCACATTTCAAGCACTTGACTAGTTCCCCACACCTTGATGAGTTTGTAAACAACTCCAAGTCGACTGTCCTTTTCTCTATCCCACCGGGTCTTCACATAAATCTTTATTTTCTAGAAATCAACCCATTTCTTAGGCAGCAGGAAGACTTCAAGCAAAGTCACAAATATGTAAAAACACAAGATGTATTCAGGAAAGAATAAGCAAAAGTGTTTCCTCTGTGACTTCTCCCATCTAGGTCTCAAATTCCCTGACACTACATTTAGTCATCACCTCAAACATCCTCAAGTCTCTGTTTTTCACAGTGATGCCCTAAGGCTGCAGAGCTCTAAATCCCCAAATCTCTTCGTCCATCTTCAGATATCTCCTCCACTGAACCACACAAAATCACCATTACCTTGGGTCACAACGGACCAGTATCACCAATTTCACAATTCAACCTAACACTGTTTTAAGGCTCTTTTAGAACTCTCTCCTCTTTTCCTTTCATCATCACACTCTACTGCCTCTCAGCCACCTCCTGGATCAGGATCATGGGTCCCCACTGACCTCAAGCACTGTCCCAGCTCTTGCAATTCCCAGGAACCAGGAAAAAATATAAAAACGGTGTTTTCAATGCCTGCAAGACACCCTAAATCCCTCAGTGGGGCTCCCCAGGCTCTCTATGATCTTCATCTGACCCCTTGTCTACATTTCACCCTTCAGTTCACTGAAACTCTCACTGAAAGAGCCCTAGAGCTCCTCAAGTCCTGTGGTTCCCAGGCCTGGCTTCACATCAGATCACATAGGGAGCTTGGGTTTCATCCGTTATTCTGTCTAGTTGTACATTAATTCATATATGGATTTATCATGCCTGACACCTTAAAAATCTTAAATTGATATGCTTTTTTTTATGGAAGTTTTAAAATCACAGCAAAACTGAGAAGAAATTACATAGTATTTATCCACACAAACTGCTCCCCTACCTCCAACATCCTGCATCAGGGTAGTATATTTATTACAATTGGTGAACAAGCATCAACACATCATTACCAATCCCCCAAAAGTTGTTCTGGAATAGGAAATATGTACTTAAAAAAGAAAGATCAAAAAAAAAAAAAAAAAAAAAAAAAAAAAAAAAAGATTCAAACAGTACAGAAGGATATAGAGGGAAAAGCAAATCTCTCTCCAGCCCCTGACTCCTGACCCCTCACATTCCCTCCCAGTGATACATTCCATATATATAATTACACTTGTGTATTTGTTTTCACATACAATTTTAATACAAATATAGCACATCATGAGCACTGGAATGAGCTTTAATTTTTTTCCTACTAATAATAGGAAATAGTAAAGATTGTTCAATAAATTAAGCTACTTCGTTCTTTTTAACGATATTCCGCGGAGTCATCAAAAGTATATATTTTTATCTTTTATCATTCATTCCCTACTGATAGATAAAAATAGGGAAATTTTAAACCATACAGTTCCAGACCTCTTTCCAAAATTATTGAATAAGAATTTCAATGGGTAAACCCAGGAACTAGTTTTTTATACATCTTCTTCAGGTTGATCTCATGTCAGCATCTCAGTGGACTAATTTACAAAGCAATAAACTAGTTATCCTTTTAATGTTTCAACTGAAAAAAGAATTGGAGCTGAAAGATGCAAAATGATTTTCCCAAAGCCCCACCACAGAAGAATTGAAGGCAGAGTTGTCAGTACAGTAGGGCTCTCTGATTAGGACTTAGGAGTGAGTTAATCCATCTTAGATGCAGACTACAAAAATGTGACTGCAATACATTACCCTGTTTATCAAGATGTGTTAAGTGATGATTTTCTTGTATCGCAGTTGCTGATGTTCATAATGAGGACCCTGAAGTGCTTCTGAGTCATCAAAGGAACACTGAGGCAATGTCATCATGTTTTTAATGAGAAGTGTGTTTTACTGGACTCTAAATCCATGGGTGGTAGGTTTGGATATTTTCAGTAAACAGTATATTAAATTTACTCATAACTCAATGGGGTCACTCCTGGCTGTTCTGTAACAGCAGAGATTTTTATGCATCTGCACGGGGCATGGTCTAGAAAGATCTTGGGTTCTAGAAAGCTCTAGACTCTTCTTTAGCAATGACTCCCTGCTAGGCAAACTATTTAAGCTGTTTCTTGGGTTAGAAAATGAGGATAATAATTATGTCCATATTGTTCACTACCCATGGGGTTTCTTTCAGATAATTTATATGAAAGTATTTTGAAAAGTCTATCTCCCATACAAACAAATACTGCTATTTTATCATTTTAAAAGATATATTGTCTGGGCTGGTGGTGTTCAGTGGAAGAGTGCATGCTTAGAATTCACAAGGCCAAGTTTGATCCCTAGTCATATATTTGTATTCATATATATGTATTACATGTGTGTGTGTTTGTGTGTATGTGCATTTAATATATATAAGCATTTGATTCAATGCTTTAATGCCGAGGCCAAATTGGCTAACATCACGCATGCATCCTGCTTTGCTTTTAATTTTTAAAATCCTTTCAGACATATAATTACATAGAAGAAAAATTCAAAGGTCATAAGGACACACAGTGAAAAGAAGACCATACATAGGGATCAATAAATGACACTGGATATACGACATGCATTATATTCTCTAAGTGCTCCTCAGAGCGACCTTTTCAGGTATGTTACTCTTATTATTCCCATCTCATAGGTGATTAAAAACTGAATCACAGAGAAGTTTAGTAACTTTCCCAAGTTATACAAATACTAAACACAAGGCCTATTTTCTGTCATCACCCTGAGATACTAGTCTTATTCTCTAAGGATGACCGTTACTTAACACATAATAGCATATCTGTATTTGTTTTCTATTTCTGCCTAACAAATTGCCCTAAAATGTAGAGTGTTAAACAATGGCATTTATTAATGCACAGCATCTCTGGATCAGCAATCAGAGTGTGGCTTAGATGGGTGTCTCTGAATCAGGTTCCCTTATTAGGTTTCAGTCAGGATGTGGGTCAGGTCTGCAGTTTCATCTGAAGATCCAACTTGGGAAGGATCTGTTTCAAGTTTGCATAGTTACTGAGAGATCTCAGTTTCTTGTAGGCTATGGGACTGAGAAGCAAGTCACAACCCACATTCAAGGAGAGAAGGTTACCCAATGAGGCAGGAGTCCTCCAGAGCTATGATAAAGACTGCCTGCCATGATAGCCTTCCAGAGCTTTTCTATGCAAATAAAATTTTTTAAAACAAAAAGTCATATCCTTTACATTTTTCCTATACAGATATCAAGGTGATCCCGTCACCTTGAGTTCCATTGTGTAGAAGTTATAGAACTTTATAAATAAGTCTGCTATTGATGGGCAGGTAGGTTATTTCAGGAAAAATACCCCTTTCCCTATATTCCAAGTGTATGTTAAGCATCACTGTAGGTGAGGTTTTGTGTCCGGTATTAGGGCACAGAAATGGAAGGATGAGATCCTTGCTCTCAAAGCATCTTCAGCTTAGTGGGGAAAGAAAGACAACTGATCAATCCATTGTAAAAGGCCCTGGCAAGTACCTCTGTGAAAGGGGGCACAAAGATGTCACGCAAGTCCAAAAGATGGACTGAGCACCTCTGATAACTCCAGAATAACTACCATCTCCTTTTGCACAGGTGAGCAAACAGAGTCACAACTTGACATTCGTTTCACCTACACCTCCCAAAACAGAACATGCTATAGCTTGAACCTCTGCTTATGACTCCCAGGGTGGGTGGAACCCATTAGTAGATGATGCCCAGACCCTACAATTCTAATATGCCCTAGAAAATAAAAGTAATAGGAGAGAGAGAGACAGAGAGAGAGAGAGAGAGAGAGAGAGAGAGAGAGAGAGAGAAATACAGTCAAAGAGTTTGGTATTCTAGAGGCAAAACCAGCAACTCCATTTTACTTTCCATTCCAGGTTTTAGCATTTTTTAGTCTCTCTATAAATTAGTTATGTAACATTTTTATGGAGCTTCTTTTTTTTCTGTGTACCTGGAAAGGATACATTAAAGAATAAAGTTAAGGGCTGGGTGCAATGGTAGACACTTGTAATCCCAGCAACTTGGAGGTTAAGGCAGGAGGATCACAAGTTCAAGGCCAGCCTCAGCAACTTAGCAAGGAAGGCCCTAAGCAAGTTAGCAAGAGCCTATCTCAAAATAATAAATAAATAAATAAATAAATAAATAAATAAATAAATAAATAAAAATGGGGCTGGGGATTTAGCTCAATGGTATAGCAACCCTGGGTTCAATCTCCCCACCAAAAGAAGAATAAGATTAATGTTAATTGCTCAGTTGGTCACAGAAGAGCCAAGAGCTTTGGGATTAATGTCACAGAAATGGCCCTGTGCTCCTGGGTGCTCTTCATGTTCAGGACTCTCCTCATGTGGTTTGTAGTCAGTATAGCAACTGGATTCTGCTCCATTTTTTAAAACATTAACACTGATTACTAAGAAAGGAACATCATTCTCCTACTTTTCTATTTTGTAACAAATGAGTTCTCAGTTTTTCTGAAAATATCTCCTATAAGAACCATTTTTCCATAATGGTAAAGATAGGAGCTTTGGATTTAGATAGACTCACAGTTGGAATCCTGAGTCCAAAATTTCTTGACTGTGTGGCCTCAGGTAAGTCATTTAATTTCTTTCTACCTCAGCATCCTCATCTTTGAAATGGGTATATTCATGCCTATACCATTATCACAATGCCTGGGTCAGAGCAAGGGGCTGAATAAACTAAAGAAATCATCATTGACATTACAGGGCCAATGTAAGGGTGCTTAACTTTCCCCCACACTCCTGTTACTGGAAAATAGATTGGCCTTCGCACTGAGGGAAGAAAGTCTGTAGCATTTTCAAGCATTGCTGGGGGCAAGGTTAGTTTGTGACTGGGTCTGAGAAAAGAATAGGGCAAAAGGGAGCCAGAGTTCACCATTGTAAGGATTCTTGTTCCCAGGAGGGCAATGACACTCTCAAGATGATAAAAAGTGAGTGTAGCCAGTATGAGTTCCATCTCTTCCCAAGTTACCTTGACCTCACAGAGTTTTTCAGAACAACTACCACCTACCACTGCATGGCCCACAGGCTCATATAAGACTTAAGTGATTTTAAAAGCTCTGCATTACTTGGTGACCGAAATTCCCTGGAGATACCAGAGCTTTCCCCAAGAACCTGTTTGGGTAGGATAAGGGGGACCCAATAAATAGAGAAAGGGGAAGAGCTGCTAACACACATGCTTGCTGAGAACTTGCAGCTCTCGTCCTTAAATGCTGTCTCCTGGCTGCAAGGCAAGAGCACAAACTGCAGTTAGAAACCCCAGGCTTGAGTCTAGGGGGCACTGTGTTTTGAGCATTTTCCTTTTACTGCAAATAGGTACAGAAAATCTCAGTGCTGCCTGCCTCATGGTTGTAGAGAGGATCATAGGAAAGGGTGGCAGTGACAGTACCTTGAACAGTCCATGTAAGCAGTATTGTCATTAATTAGATGCTATCTACCACTCTTTGGTGAATAAAGAGTCCCTTGGTTGTGACTTCCTAGGCCCAGACATTGACCTTAACCTCCCCCACAGTGTTCCAGGTAAAACTAGAGTTACCCTGGGTAGTGGGTAAACCCAGAAAATCACTGAGGGTCAACCTCTAGGCATTTAAATGTTGGAACACCACCACCAATTTCAAGGCAGTGAATGAATAGCGGGGAAGATACATTTGCTTTGTATTTCTCAATCCTGAGCTGCATCATTCTTTGTTGTGGTGCTGTCCTGTGCATCCAAGGTGTTTAGCAGCATCCCTGGCCTCCATTCACTAACTGCCAATATACTATCCATTTTATAATTACCAAAAATACCAAATTGGGGGAAAGGGCATTTTCAAAATCACCCCTGTTGAGAATAATTATTCTACATAAAAAATAAAATATGGAATAGTAATTAGGGAAGAGCTGGAATTTTGTTGTTGCAGAAAGATTTCAAAAGGGGTATTGTAGTAGGAAAGGAAGCTGCTAGCAGTTGAGGAGATAAATGAGGCACCTTTCTTCTTTCCAGCTAGAGGACTGTCACTTATGCAACCAATGGTCCACAGTGGTCACCTGAAAAAGCTGGAGGATGGGACAAAAGCCTTAATCTTGAACCAAAAGCTAATGTAATCTGGTATCACTAGTATGTGCCCATATGCCCTGCTGGTGACAGGTGCCTCAGCTTGGCAAAGGAAACCCATGTTAGACAGCAGCCTCAAGAAGTCTAATAATACTAGTTATACACCTTAAACCTTTATTTCAACAAAGGGAAACTCTTATTGTAAAGAAATACAGGACATCCAAGGGAATGTCAGCACTCTCAAAACTCAGATCTTTTTTCATTTGCGTATGGGCCACAGAAAAATCTTACATGTATGGAAAGGGGGGCACACAGGAAACTCAATCGATCAAGGCTTTTGATCTGTCCTTGCATTATCTGTACTCATTCTGTTAAAGCAGAAAAGCAGAGTTACATTACTAAAGGAAGTAAGTGTAGAATCTTGATTCTGTTCTAGACATTTCCAGACAGCTGAAGGAAAGGGGGGATTGGACCTGGTAATGTCTCTCCTTGCCAGGCCTCAGCTAACCTCCAGTCCTTGAGGGAGAGGCAAAGGGGTAAACACTGCCTGGGAACTTTCCAGAGTTGAAGATAATGCCAGAAATTCTCCAAGCAGGGCCACTCCTTGCTCTCCTCCCACCCCAAAGGCCTGTCTGCTTACTGCCTTTATACAGTGTCATTTAAAACAAAAAAATCAGGAGTTACTTAGGCAGTGACCAAATTTTCTGACAAATAAAAATCAACATAAAGGAAAGAAAAGGGACCATCAATATATTATAGCCTTCTCTTTGGAGTCACCTGTGAGGACTAAACTAAATGCCTCCCTGAGGCCAGATCCTGCTCTCAACAAGAGCTCAAATCAGGAAGTTCATCGGAAATTTGGTGGCAGAGTCTGGTCATTCCTAAAGACTCTCTGGAAGAGAAAGTTCAGGTCAAGTGAAAGTACAGGGTTCCTCCTCTTGACAAAGCCTCAGAGCCAGGGAACAGGTGTAGCCTGCCAAAAACAAACAAAAACTTCCTTCAAACAACAACAAACAGTTAACACAGGCAGCCTGTCAACACCAATTAGCCTGCCCAGCAAGCAGAAGCCTATTAAGACCAAATTCAAATCCAGCAAGGCCTCCACAAGCAAAAACTGCCATCCCTTCTTTCTTCTTCAGCTTCTTCAGGGAATGACCTTCAATGGAAACTCACTCAGAAACTGAGACCAACTTCCCCACGCAACAGAGCAGGCCCAGGTCCTCAGATCCTCTATGCTCCGGAGCATTTCCTGACCTCTGCCACTTTTACCTTGCTAGGCCCATTCCTCAATAATAATATCCACATTGAAATTTATTTTTGTGTCACCTTTAAATACGTCAATATTTTGCAAAATTTATAGGTTTCTTAGGATTGAAAGTTTAAACATTTCCTTTGAATATTTCTATTTCTTTTTTTTTCTTTTGGTCATCTAATTTTAAAAGAAATTAAAGATATTCCTGGGTCCCCCAAAATCTCTTGGGCCCTAGGCCCTGATACTTGCAATTTTTTTAATATACTGTTATCCATACCCATCTATCTAACCAAACACAATTCCAATCTCTTTTGAAAGTCCATTGTATTGATTTAAAAAAAAAATCCTTACATAATATGCCTGAAAGTTATATATTTCAATCTGCCACTTAAAAGTGATTCTTTAAGTGATGCCACGAGGCTTTAAAAAAATCAAGTCAGCACAAGATAGATTTTCTTCAATATTTTATTTATATAGAAATACTTAAAAAATGAAGTAGCACCATTACTTAAGTTTTACCTTTATTATGTAGAACTTTAAATGTCAGAAAAATAAAACTCTTGATACAATTTCAAATCTTGTCTCAGCAAATATAATATTAGTATTTGACCATGAGGTTAAAGGCCCTTTATCATAAAATAAAATATACTTTGTTTTTTAAACTTTGCTCAGTAAAGTACATTTAAGCTCAAGTAACATCACCTACATATACATAAACAAGTGGTAAACAAATGTATTAAAATAGAAATACTAAAACTATAGTGGTGCAACAGAATTTTTGTAACTTGCACTGAATTCTATTTATACAAATGTTAGAAAGCATCAACAGTTCCTTTTGACATGTTTATACATTTCCGTTTTTTGTAATAATATAGAATAAAATATGCTTTATATCACTGAATAGAAAATATGCTGGGTGAAGCAGATCTAGAAGATTTGTCTGAACCTATAAAATCTCCATCCCAACAGAATACTGCTCAAAACGTTACACATTTTATGGTTGTAATTCCGTCACAATTGTGTGATTATTAAAATAATACAGTGTTCTTTGCCATAAGGCCATACTAAAATAAAAAGATTTAACCCAGCTACAAAAAAGTTCACTGAACTTAAATTAAAATACTTGTAAACATCTTTGCAATATGAAATATAATTTTTCAAGTCAAAAAAGAATAAAATACTTCAATCTGTATTAATGCAATTTCTCTTTAAAACTTTTAAAGGTTTTTAATATATAAGAGATATGTTACAGTTTCTTTAACTTTAATAAAGCTGCAGTATCCTGGTTTCACAGGAACTCCTGGCCCTTTCACGAACATTCAAAAAGGATCCACTTGTGTTCTATAAGGAGCATCATAGGAACCCACCCACAAAGGGGAACACACGAAACAGTCCACACATCCCATAGCACTATTATTATCATCTTCATCATCATAATTATTGTTCATTTTTCCTACTTTAAGAAAATGGAAAACTTGTGGGGTTTTCTTCTTTTGGAAGCTTCCTATTAAGTACAGTGTAAAAACTATCATTACTAGAATGTCGCCGTTCCTATTATTTATAGAGCATGCATTTCAGCTGGTCAGGTTTCCCAGGCTACAGTACTCTTGATGCACATATCCTGGCAAGTTCCTTTGTTTAAAAATTACATTTTAAAAAATGAGCGGATACTACAGCTTTCCAAGCTCCTCTGGGATCTCAGAGTTGGGGGCGGGGGAGAGGTGGGGCACCAGGGAGGCCCGCTGGCAGGCGCAGGGGAGTGAGGGTGCAGGAGAGGAGGGCTCCCCCTTATTCCCCCCGCGCACAGCGCGCGCAGGCGCGCGCTGCCTTCAGGAAAAGATGCGGATGGCCTGAGTGACCGCGGTGTGGCAGACCGGGCACTCGGGCTCGTTCTTCTCGCAGATGCGATTGGCGCACTCCATGCAGAAGAGGTTATGGCCGCAGGGCACTAGAGCTGCAATCACCTCGCTCTCGAAGCACACTGAACAGTCGCGGCTACCCTTACGCCGCAGACCGGAGGAAGAGGATGAAGAGCTGGAGGAGGAGCTGGACGATGAGGAGGATCCAGACGTATCTGATGATTGCAAGCCAGGTAGCTGTGTCCCTAGCCCGTTGGCATAGGCAGCGTAGGCCAGGCCTCCTCCTCCCGGGTCGCTGCGCACCCGGCGCGCCAGGTGATGCTCACCAGCCCCCGGGGCCATGTGCAAGGGCGGAGACAGGCGCGGGCAGCTAGTACCCGGGTGCAATCGGCGGTGCACTAGTAGCCCCAGGTTGGCATTGGAGGTCGCGCTGGCGCCACCCCCGGGAAAGACCACAGAGGACGACGAGGCGGAAGAAGATGCGGAGGAAGAGCAGGAAGAGGACACAGGAGCTGCAGATCCGCCTCCAGGGGACCGCTCAAACTGAGCCCAGAGAAGAGGTGCCCCAGGTGGGGGAGCGGGGGCTGGGTCGAAGGTGGGCTGCAGCTCAGGGCAGCCGTCGGGGGAAGGTACTGAGGCTTCTCCCGTTGTGTAGGTATACCCATTGCCGTTGTTATTGTTATTTCCGTTGTGCGCGAAGCTGAGCGCGGGGCTGGGAGGGCTGTAGTCCGCCAGGCGCGGGGTGGCGGCTGCGCTGCCACTGGTCCCGCCACCGAAGTAAGAGTCTGTAGAGGCGCTGCCAAGCGAGCTGGAACTATCGTTGCGGTAGCTGGAGAAGGGCTTGCGTCCAGGGGTGGGAGTGATGCTGGGGGTGGGCTTGCTCCAGAGGCTACCCGGGCCGGACCCGCCGGACCCGTGATGCAGATCGAAGCCCACATCTGTGCCGTTGGCGTGGAAGTCGTTCTCGTCTGTCAGCTCAATGATGCCGCCGGTGCGCAAAGCAATGTGCGCCTCGATCTCTTCGCGAGCGCGATCCACGTTCTCAGGCATGCCTGTCACCTCGAACACTGGCTCCTTGTCGCGGCTGGGAGTCACGATGTAAGTGTGTGTCTGCTGCTGAATGCGCTTGATTGTGGCGCCCTTGGGCCCCACCACAAGCCCCACCACGCGGTAGGGCACCCTCACTTGGATGGTGGTTTGCCCGGGCAGGTTGGGCGGCCCTGGCACCGCGCCGTTGAGTGCTGTGTTCTTATTACGCGAGGCGCGTATCATGGAGAAGTGCTCAGCGGCTGAGATGATCTCCCTCCGAGCCATGGCCACATCCTCCTTCCTCCCCGTCACAACAAAGACAGGCTCCTCCCCGCGAACTGGGGTCTTGATGTAAGTGTTGGTCTTCGCCCGCAGTGCTTTGATTTTACAACCTGGGAGCCAGGGTGCGGAGGAGGGAGTGGGAGAAAGAGAGACAGACAGACACGCCCATTATCCCGGGGTAACCGCGGAGACCAGGGACAGTCTGCGACCAAGGCAGTGGGACAGCAGAACACGCGAAGAGAAGAAAGGGGGCGTCTCCCTCGCTGACCTCGAGCCGAGCCACCGGCTGGGCAGCGGATTCCACCCTCCTGGCGCTCGAGGAACAGCCCATTGGCTGCCTGGTTCTCCCCCAGTGACTGCAGTCGTCCCAAGCCAAACCCGAGAATCCCAGAAAAGTCATCTGGGGAGATGCTCCTGGGATCCAGCTGGGCGCGCCGTCTGCCTTAAAGACACCGTGAAGGGGAGCGCGGCAGGCGAGCGCTGCTGAGATTCCTCAGCGATGGGGGACATGGGGGCATGCAGTCCCGGGACCCATTGTTCCTCCTCTGGACTCCATTCCGCCTTGCAGAAATCCAGAATCCTCCTCCCATCCCTTGCTCACGCCTCCTCCTCCCCCCCCCCAAAGGACCGCTCAAAGGCCCCCCCCCCCCCCCCCAGCATCTTATATTTAAATTCTCTTTCCCCAGGTGGGCTGAGTGGAGGGAGCAAGGGGAGAAGGCAGTGATTTTAGCAGGAGAAAGTGCATCCTGCGGTGGCAGCAGCGGGGCTGTAGGAGACAGCCTGCCTGCACTTTCTTTGTCTAGGGCGCCGGCCCTTCGCGCGGCTCTTCCTCCCTCCCAGCGGATCCCTGGTGCAGCGGATCGCGATCCTGCACACGCCCTCCCTGCGAGGCGGTGGCCCGAGTCCCTGCACGCCCCTCATCTCCCCATCCCTGCCAGACCCACCTTGCCTCCCCACGATCTCCGCGACATGCTCGGAACTGGGCACCGGCACGCACTCGGTCATGTTCACGCTCTTCTTGCGCGGCTCGCTGTCGTACAGAGAGGCGCCCTCGTCACTGTCCAACCCCAGCAGGGAGAGCTGGTCGAGAGCAAGCTGCAGGGCTCTTTGGTCATCCAGGGTCTCTCCCCCGCCGCTACTGCTGCTGCCGCCACCTCCCCCGCCACCTCCTCCCCCTCCGCCACCGCTGCCGTTGCGCTCCAGGTCTGCAAACAGCGAGCTGGGCATCGCTCGACCGTGCGCGCCGCGCCCCCGCCCGCCCTCGGCTCGGCGGCGAGAAGCTGCAGCCACAAAGGCAGCCGGGAAGCGGGTGGTCAGGGGCGGGGAGGCCGGCCGGCTGCGGAGGGCTCCGTTGCTCCTTTCTCGGCGCTGGGAGGAATGGGTCGCTCTGTGCAGTCCGCACCGGGCAGTGGCTGCAAGATCCCCCGCCTGGGTCCCCACCCCAGATCTGCTGGCGGTTGGGGTGGGGGCAGAGCTCGAGTGGCGGCTGCGCGTGCCCCCCGATTGCCCGGCTGGCTGGCCACAAAGCCGAGCGAAAAGCGAGCAGGCGAGCGACAGCAGCGTTTCTTTAAGGAGCCCCTCCCCGGCTCCTCCACTCCCTCCCTCCCGCCCGCCCGCCCGCCCTCACTCAGCGCTTTTTCCTCCTCTCCTACCCGCCTCTTGACTGAGCCTCTGCAGCCAGACGGCTCCGGAGGGGGACGAGGGAGGCGCAACGTCACCGGCGGGAGCTGACACTACAATGCTACTGACACTATCGCTGGGGGAGGCGATTGGCGCGCGCCAGGCCGGGGGCGGGCGGAGGCCGCGGGCTGAGCGAGCGGAGAGCGAGCGCCACCCCCTTCCCCCCGCGCTCGCCGCAGCCCGCCCCGTCCTCCTCCGGGCCGCGCCCCTCCCCCGCCGCCGCCGCCGCTAACGCCTCTCTTTGTTGTCTAATGCGGGACTGGCAGGCTTGGGACACTTGTATGTACCTATCAGCCGAGGAGAATCACTGTCCCCAAGTCTCCTCCCTTGCCAGACTGAGAAAAGAAAAGGCGCCCAACTCTGATACCAGTGGCTGGGCTAAAAGAGCGGTCCTTAGAAAGTCCCGTTAGCACCCCCAAATAAACCATCCATAGAGTCAAAGCTACCACTAGGAGGAAGGTGTGTCATCTACCCAAAAAGGCTGCCTGAGCCCTGGGATACGTTAAAGGGGACTCGGGATCCTGGGGCGCACCGGCGGCCGAGTGACTCCCGGAGTGGGTTGCCCACCTGCGCGGGAGCGCAGGAGACACAAAGGCACACGCCCGCCCACACTGTCACCCGCGCGCGCGCACGCGTTCGCTCCTGCATTTTTGTCCCCTTGGGCAGCACTTCGCCCAACTGGTTCTGAAACAGCCGAATGTCAACTGCAGTGCGAGCCTCGCCCGTCCGGCAGCCAGAGACCCCTGGAAAGAAAAGCACCTGGGTCCAGCACTCGCCAGGCGCGCGGACAAACACTCCGCGGGCTCTGACACGCGCACGAGCGCCGCGCCACCAGGGCGGGAACGCGGGCCATAGTGCCTGCGGGCCGCGCGGGCGGCCCGGTGTGCGCGCCCGCTGCTGCCCGTCCCGCCTCTCCCCACGGCAGGGCATGCGTATTGCATGCGAGGAGCGGGCGCACCCTTTAAGGCGGGCACTAGAGCCCCGCCCACGCCCCGCCCCTCTGGAGGTGTGCGCCTGCCGCCCCGCCGCTCTTTGTGCTTTCTCAGGGTGGGGGTGGGTGGCGGAGAGAGGGTGCGACGGGACCAGCCTGCGAGGACGGCAAGCTGCGCCCCCTCCCGGATGTTCCAAGGACCGCCTCCAAGAGCGAGAGAGAAGAAAGAAGGCATTGAGGGGCGGGCCAGGGCGGGACTGGCTGCCCCTCTCCTCACGCCTGCCCCTGTGCTGCCCACCAGCGCGGACGCTCCTTAGGGCCCGCGCGCTCCTCTCCTTTGTTCCAGGAGTTGCCCGACTCTCCTCTGTCCCTACGCCCAACCGCGGGCTGTCCAGAAGAGCTGTGGGACCTGCGGTTCGCTGACACAACCCACGTCCGCTCAGAGGGACGCCTGCTGAGGACAATAAGCCATGTGGCTGAGGCTGCCGACAGGGTTAAAATGAGATTCTTAGGGACGATCTTGAGAATCGAAGGCAGAGACTCCCCTAAGTGCTCGGGGTGAACCCAAGAAAAGGGAGCAGGCATACGGGTCCTCGGTTTCTCATCCTCAGAATGGGGAAAACAATAGATGCCCTGCCCAACCCCTGGGTTGTTCTGAGAATTCAGTGTGTCAATAGATGGGAACGCACACTGTAATCAGTAGACACAAACGCCTTGAGTTTTGAGAGCACCAAGGTGATCTCGTCCTTACTTGCTCACCTGGAGCTGTCTTGGGGACGAGGTGCTGATTATTTCCTTAGGGAAATGAAGCTTCGAAGCCACTTAACAGTGGTTATTTCCTCAGGATGTTTACATTATACTGAGCTTGATGTGTTTCTGGAAAGAAAATGTTCGATAGGAAGGGGGTGGCAATGGCAGTAGGGGGATGGTTCCGTGTCCTCAGTGAAAGCTAGAACTCCAGTAGGAAATTCCCGTATGGTTTTCTTGTTTTGTTTTTGTTTTTGTTTTTGTTTTCTGACCCGGTTTATGGACTGCGAGTCCAATTAATTTGGGAATGAGGAGGGTGTGCCCTTGAGAATTCCTGCCAAGAAGGAAGACTCCAAGTAAAGGGCCCTGACTGGGGAGGGCCACAGATGAGGCCCAGCTTCAAGCCCTGAACAGAGCCTGTAAGCAGAAGGCACACAGGAAAAGCATGTTTCCATCTTGCCAACACAACTGGCTAGTTCTTGGCCTCTGGGCTCTTTTTTAGGAATTTAGTAGCCTCCAGTTTGGGGGCATTGAAGTTTCCTTTTTTAAATAACAAACTGGATGAAGGTTAAGTTAGTCCTTAGCTGATGAAGAACTGTGCACAGGTAAACAGTGTCCGGACACCCCCTCCCCAGGGTGGTGTGTGCTAGGGGACTTGGCCACAAATATTTTCAGACCTGCTACAATTCCTGCTGTGGTGCCTGCTGTGATAAGATTTCAGATGAGTTAATTCTGAAATTTGCTAAAACTTGGAAAATGGGCTGCTTCAGAAGATCCCTGAGGTTCCTGAAAGCAAATGCAACACTTCACCAAGATGACATGTTTAAATGTCATTCTTCCCTGCAGAATCATGGAAGTGGGAACTGTTCTTGACTGTAACTGCAAATGTTCAATGAATTCACACATCTTAACCCACATAAAAGATAAGCCAAAATTCTGACCATAGCAATTCATGAAAACCTGCCAATCCTGAGGTGCCCATGATGGTGCATGTAGTCCAGCTTACCCCTCCATGGACTGGAATATTTCAGTAAATTCTATACAGAGATCAGCATGGTTTTCTGAAGACACTCAGAGAATTGAAGGCCCTCCTAAGAGTCTGGAGGCAGGACAAGTATGGTAAGGGTAGGAAGCCTGAAGATTCTAGTTCTGGGAAGCGTTGTCTGTAAAGAGAAGCTAGTATCCATTTTCCAACCTGCCTCAAAGGGTTATTTTAGCATGATGTGTACTGATAAGCAAAAAGTAACTCACAGAGGATTGCAAACTGCTAAGCAAATATAGTTGGTACTGTACCCTTCCTTGCCTTTTCTAATTTTATCCTATAGTATTAACTTGCCAGGTGGTTTTGGATACATGAATGCCTTTATAAATGTAACAGTCCAAAAATTGTAATTCCTAATTAATGGCTTTAATAAATCAAGACATCTTAAACTCACAAAGCCCAGTTCTGGTTTTAAATAGATAGTACACCCTAACCCCACAGTTTCTGGTTTCATTTTCCCAGGCTCCTGTAGGACCCCAGAGCTTAACTACTTTTCCTGATCCAAGACTCATTCCCTCTGGACTTCTCAATGTGGCCATTTTATTTTTTTTATTAGCACTAGAGAAAAACTTGCAGAGTATGGTCTGATAATGAATAGAGAATTTCAGTCATCATAAATAAGAAAAGGCAAAGTTATCACAAAAGCAAACAAGTTTACCAAGGCAACCTCATATTTGTTTCTAGAGACTTCAAATTATTTTATACACATCTTGCTTTCTTTTGTGAACTAAATAGCTGGAGAAAGAAAAAAAAACTAAAATTCTCATGTGAAAACAAGCACATGTTTTAATCAACTCATTTAGTATTACTGAGCACAGAGAAAAGAGTGGATGATACAGAAATGAGTAAGATAGCAGGAAAAAGGGAGATCCTTGGCCCTGAACACTGATCATGTCCAAACCCAGTCACACTTGTGGTTAAGTGCCCATGTGAAGTAGTGAATCTGCCTAGGATTCTGAGAAAACTTCCAAGAGGTAGGGATATTTGAGTTGTGCTTCCAATGATTGAAGTGTGAGAATTAACTGAGACCCTAGCACAGGACATGGCATCCAGCAGGAACTCAATAAAGAGTTACTAAATGAATGAGCAAGGCAGGTTTTAAAAAAACCTTGAAGGTTTAATTTTCCTAAGTATGTGCATGAGTAACTTAGTATCTAGGAAACAAATTTTTCCAGCCACAAGTACATGATTTTGACTAAAATTAGTAATCATAGGTAATACCTATTAAGTACTTCTTATGTACCAGGCAGTTTACCAAATGCTTTACAGTAGAGTATCTTGTTTAACCCTCATAATTGTTCTGAGGCAAGCACTTTTATTATCCCCATTTTTCAGATGCAATGATTAAATTGCTTGCCCAAACAGAAGCAGATTTACCTTCAAGCAGATGCAGCATAAGCTGCTGGAGTCCTCACTTAACACAGGCCCTTCCAAATCCCTGGGAGAGATTCTAGCAATTTATTTATAGGATCACGTGTTTCAGTAACATTTCAAGAGTAAGCTTTTTATTCCTTCCCGTCAAGAGAACCACTAAGATGTTGTAAGGGTTAGGCCCAACAAATCTTAGAGGAACTATTGTGCCCAAGGTCACACAGCTGGTATGTGGTACAGGAGCCCATGACCTTAACCAGCCCTAAGTTCCTTCCTGTCTCTCAACCACACATCTTCAGCTAGAAGTTGGAGATATTTCCAGCCCTGCTTTTCACACAGCGTTATAAGGCTCACATGTGTGAGGGGATGTGAAAGCACTTTGGTTTTTGATGTTCTTCTGTTGTCTTTGTTCACGTGTGTGTGGCATATAACACATGTAACGCACATCTATTTTAAAAAATATTTCAATAATACAGGAAATGCTTTCCTTATGTTGAGTGAATAAAAAAAGGCAACAAGGAATGTGTGTGTGTGTGCTCACAACGTGTGTACGTGTATTAATAAACAATAAACAGAGACAGTGAAAGAATACATAGAAAAAATACATCAGATTTTTAATAATGATTATTCTTTAAGTTATGGGATCACAATTTTACTTTCATTTTACTTTTCTGTCCTAAATATACATCTTTATTCAATTAATTTTTAAATGCAATATGTACTTAGTTTTAAAAATCAAATAGTGCAATATGTCAAAATATACTTTACTGTCATGTATATCTAAAAAGAATAAAAAATTAAAAATAAATAGAAATTAAATAGTGCTAAAAGTCTTAATAAAATAAAGAGTATTCCCTGCCCCATCTGTGCCATAAATAGAAGCCAAAAAAATCTAAAGCTTATTCTAGCACATATTTATAAAGCTTTTGGAATTATAAGAGAGGGTGAAAATTTCATAAGTTTTATTAAATCAGCCTTTAAATCTAGCTTGACTTTTAAAATTTAAACATTACTTAGCTAATAATCAGTGATAACCACTCTGCAATATGGGAAAGGAATAAGCCAAAGAAAGTAATTTTAAAATCTCAGCTACATGGAAATTAAGAAACCTAAAACCTGAGTCTTCAGCAAGATGATACCATTTCTTCTTTCTGAATACAGATTAAAATAGATTGGTGAAGTTCAAGCATTTTTTACAATTAAACACTCTCTTTCCTGATGGTTTAGATTGAACCCCTATCTATAAAACTGACAAAAACTATGGATGTTAGGGCTGTGTAGTCCAATCTTCAATTTAACAATGAGCAAACTGAGACCAGACTAGGAAAAGGCCAACTCAACATCCAATGCTACTGATGTGGAGCTGGAGAGAGAAGCCAGAGTTAGGCTTCCAGTGTGATTTGTCCTGTTGTTTTATCATTCAAGACGATCTAGCATTGCCTCTAGTAACCACCTTCTTTTTAGTTTGACTTTGGGGTAGTCTCACAGTAGGTGTTGCCAGAATCAAACCTAAGAGGTTGCAAAGATAATTGCTTTCCAAATCTAGGTAGTGACAATAGGAAGCAGGCCGCTGTGCAAGACATTGAACCACAGGAGGAAGCCTCACCTGCCTTACTGCTCTCCTTTCCTGTCTTCCCACCTGGGGGAGACAGATGGGCACTGGCAGCAGAATTCATCACAGTGATTTGAGTTGCTTTTCAAGGGACTTCCATACCACAAAAATAAAGCAAAAGAAAAGAAATAGTGTGCATTGGTGTCAGATCCTGGTCAGGCCCAATGTTAAACACCTGGATGCTTTCTCATTTGATTCTCTCAGCATCCCCATCTCTGTAGGCTAACCTTCTCAAGGTCAAGTTTCTGAGAAGGGTTCAAATGAGGATTGGAATCCAGTGAGTAGAATCCAGATGTCAGTTGACCTTTTGAAATAGGAATATGTCCAGAAAAGGGGGGGGGGGCGCGCCAGTGAACAGACTCAAAACTATGATGTGAGAAAAATAATTCAAAAAACTACCATATCACTCTTTAAACAGACAGCTAATAATATTTAGTTCTCAGATTTGAGAATGATGAGATGACAAATAGTAATAATAAGTAAATAGACTAAAAAGTGCTCAGTAAATAGAGGAGTAAAACACTCAAAATTGGGACAGGACTATAAATGATAGCTTTCCAATATTTAAATAAATATTCAAAGAGCAGCTTGTTCTTTGAAATAACATAGGGAAAAACAGGCTAGATGCTATTGGAAGATGAATACTCGAATGAGAAGTTTCTTAAGCTTAGACTTGCCCACAGCTGGGATGCCCCACCTCACCGCCCATGAACAGATACACACGCCACTTAATCGGGAGACTCCAACACAAGGTTTGTGCACTGGTGGGAGAGGCAGGCGAATATGATTAGTGGTGACATTTTGTTTCCTGTGATTGTTCTGTTGATATTCAACTAGTCATTTAGTCTTGGAGCTTTGGTTTTCTCATCTGTGAAATACAAATAAATAATAGTCCTTACTTAGGCAGATAACTAATGTGGGTCCTACCTTCTTTGCCAGTAGGATGTAGATAGAGTCTAGTGGAACGAGGGCTTTCTGTGAACCAATAAAATAAAGTTGAAAAATACTTGAAACTCTTTAATCTTTTTCAAGACTTTATAGATCATAACTCCTCCATAACTTGTTTAAAGCAAGAACTACTTTAACAACTTAAGAATTTTTTTGTCTGTATTATACAACACCAGAATCAAAGTACTAATTAATGAAGTACAGCCATGATATTCTCATAAATAATTCCGAACTATTTTCCACTTTATCCTCATGATAAAAGTATTTCCACATATTTCAGTTAAAACAATAATAATTACATCAACAGTGTTATTTAAATTTTGGCTTATAATAGAACAATTTTGCTATGTCAAAGAAAATCTACAATTTTATTTATTAAAATTCTATACTTATCTTGAAATAAAATCGTGTGCAACCATAAATATGAAGTTATTGACCCTGACAAACAAAGAAATATCAGTTAAAGAATTCTTTTAAGCAAGCTCAATAACTAGTAAGCATAACTAAAGAATCAAAATATGGACCATGAGGTAATTGCTGCATCTCAGGAAAAAAAGGAAAAAAAAATGCAATCTTTAACCAAAATATTTTCAGAAGCATGATAAAAAGAAATTATAAAACAAGATGTAACAAAAGCATACAAAGACATAAGGCGATCAAATAAAACAAATATGGACATATCAGTAATAATGATAGACTGGAATAAAACATACCCGGTTCACAAGGAAATTGAGACTCCAGGTATGGTGCACTTTGCAGAAGTTGACATGGCAGTCTCTGCAGCTAGCCTATCTGACTTGACAGCTCCTAAGTCTGCCTAACAGTTGTGACCTTGAGCAAGTGTCTTCCCTTTCAGTGCTCATTTTCTTCATCAGTAAAATAGGGACGTTTAGAGTCCCTGCCTCATTGCTGATGTCAGGAGTGACGCTTTCAAATTCTCCCAGTGATGCTGAGCATATCTGGTAAGAACTTTGAAACAGAAGAATAAGCCTTGAAGTCTGTTGTATTTAACTATGTTATACAGATGCAAAGCAGCATATGCTACATCTAAAGATAGCTAGATCATTGAAGTGAACTTAAAGGTTTAGAAACAAACCCAAACTAAAAAGTATTCATTATATGACACAGGCACAAATTCAAATAGGGTCAGGAAAAATTATTCCCAAAATAACTAAGAGAAACTTTGTAAAAACAATATGTTAGGTTGGATTTTTTTCTAACCTCTCAGCATATACCCAAATAAATTCCAGGTGGGCTAAGGAGTTAGGTTTCAAAAAATGAAATCATCAAAGAACTGAACAGAAATGTAGGAGACTATAATTTTTGCAGTCAGAGAAGGGCTTTCTAAACATTACTCTAACAGTGGAAATTTCTTGGAGAAAGATTTATAAAAAGAAACTTAAAAAATGTACTGATATACTTAAACTTAAAAAAAAGTACTGATAGTAATATATAGCAGGGCTCCCCCAAGCATGGTGTACATAATCCCAAGTATACCAGTGGTGACCTTGAGAAGCCCCAATGATCCTCTTTTAATTTAATGATTGTATCTTTATTTTACTTGCATTATCAAATATTATAATATTTTAGTTTGTTTTAATAGACTATAAAATAGTATTAGTATTATCACACCTAAGCAATCACTGGTGTCCATGGTAGGAAGAATCTAAAATGGGTATACATGTTTTAAAAGGAAGTCAACTTAAACTAAAATATTAGATGAATATTAGATGAATAATATTATAGTTGGGCACACACACATATTACGATGCCCCCAACTCCAAATAACTGATGATTGGGATTGGAGACAAACTATAGAAGATGATGTTCTGATAAGCCTGATTCTTTCAAAAAAATTCATAATTAGAATTTTATATAATTCCAGTCAAAACACATCCAATCCTACAAAACAAGCAAACCAATGTGGTATCTCTATGCAAAGGAATAGAATTTTCAGAAACAGATGCAAGGTCATGTGATGCTTTAGTGTAAATACTCACCCTTCCAACAAATACTTGGTGTGCCTGTCCTGTGGGAACTGGGGCTGGGGGCTTGCAACAAAATAGTGAGCCAGAGAAAAACATGGCCCTGCTTGCAGTCTAGAAAGGAAGATGGCATAAATGAAAGCAGGCATTGGAGTAAGATTGCACCTGTGACAAAGCCACATAGGAGAGGACCTGGTACAAGCAGGGCTCGTAGTGAGGAGATTTGGTTGCTCCTTATTACACAGACTTATTTATGACTTAGAAATAAATACATAATCAAACAAGAAAATACTTTCATGTATGAAGTAGAAAGTCAGAAAAAAATGGTCAGCTTCTAATATTTACGGAGTTTTTCTAATATTTCAGAACTAGGCTAGTTGCTCTCATTTACTGATCTTAATAATCAAGTGAAATGGGCAGTAAGATTATCTCTATTTTTGCTGGGAGGAAACCGTTTAGCTGGTAGGTGGCAGGCAGACCCAGGAAGTCCCGAGCCAGGGTCAAGGCTGATCACAGTGAATTTTAGAATCCTACACATATATACCCACACACCTTCATCACACGTGAATATACATATGTACATGTGCATGCATGTTCCTCATATTTGCCCCCATGCTATATATCCAAATATTCAAATCAAGCTATCAACTGCTGAAAAGTACTATTATAGAGGTTCTAACCTTCTACATTGACAGCCAGATCTTCACAATGTCCTGAATGATCAGGTTAGAATTTAAAACCCTCAACTTCCTAGGGACTCTGCCCTGAACCCTGGACATATAGGGACAGGTGACCTGCTATGACTTAGGACATTTACCCCACTTCTGCCCCCAACTCCAAGCTCCATACATACCAAAAAGGGGTCTCAAACATACTTCAAGGTTCCATTCGTGCCCTGGACCCTGCAAAAAGTTTGGCTTAGGGTACACGCACCTGCAGTGAACGCCCTGGATGACTATCCGGAGGCCTAACACAGACATAGGGTCTGGACAGCGAAGGGGGAGCCTGAGCTGGGATTTGGTAGTCTGGGGATGCAACCCAGAGGACAGCAAGAGCAAGACTCTCTGAAGCATGGGACCCAGGGGAGATGCATCTCTTGCCTACACTTACAAAATAGCTTATCAAATGACTATTTGAATTAGAAAATAGTATAAAATAGCCATTAAGATACAAGAAAAGATGGGGCTGGAGTTGTGGCTCAGTTAGAGAGTTTGCCTAGCATGTGTGGCCCTGGGTTCCATCCTCAGCACCATATATAAATAAAATGAAAGATCCATTGACAGCTAAGAAAAGATTTTTAAAAAAGATATAAGATGGCAAGTAAACCTATATACTATGGACAAGACAGTTGTAAAGAACCTTCCCACTTTTAACATTCCTCACTGGCTACTGCTTTCCTTGCTTCCTTCCTTTTTTCTTTCCCCACTTCCTTCCTTCCTCCCTTCCTTCCTTCTTTACACAGATATTTAGAGACCTTCCTTTGTGCTAGGCACAGCCTGGGCAATGGAGTTCAGAGTAATTAAGAAAGCTAGGTCAGGGTGTAGTTTAGAAACTAGCCAGCAGACCAGCTCCCACCACACACAAATAAATGCATAATTACAAACAGGGACAAATGCACCCATCAGATAAGCATGTGCTGATTTGTTGGTTGCATTTGATTTAGGGTTTCCTGCTGAGACCGAGAGGAATGTAAATCTGTTTTTCTCTTGAAGCCAGGGACCTTACATATATTCGCAAAGCCCCAAATTGATGCATTTCATGCAGCTAACCCGACTTGGGGCTACTTCCTACAACCACAGAAGTTTATTTAATTAAATCAACTCTGCTATTTTATTGCTGCGGGAAAACTTCACTAAGGGGCACAAATTCCTGCAATTGTCCAATTATGGAAACTGGAGTTTTACCCAAAGACCCTAATGCCAAATTCTATGAAACTGCAGAAGGTGGAGAAAAGAGGTTGAACAAGAGCTTAGAAGACCCCTTTGTCCTCTTACTATGCCTGTGCCACAAAATAGAAGAGGTGAGACAGATAGGATGATTGCACCTGTTACTTCCTTACTCTTCTTCTGATTATACCAGATGATTTCTGTTAACTTAATGCTCAAGACGCGGGGGATGGGCAGCAGTCACTTCAGAACAAGGCAAAAATTCTGGCTATACCTTTTGGTGAGGAAGAGGCAAGGGAGTTTGGCTCCAGCTCCTTGCAGCCAGAGTCAGTGAAATGAAACTTTAACACAAACACTAATATACTAATATTCCGTACTTGGATTCAAGCAGGCAGAGAAGACAGATATTGCATTGTATCAGGAGAGAGAATCCTTGAAGGACAGTCTACTTGTGCCACTAACACTGCAAACATGGGTTTTTGATTGCTGATTGATCTTAGATCTTTTTACATGAAACAATTGCTAGAACAATATTGTTTCCAGTAAGGAGTAAATTCCCATGAAATTTACATCTTTACAATTAGGCAAACATTCCCTGAGAGCTTCTTTTCCCACCCTGTTTCCCACCCCTGCAGAGGAAACCGTTAATTTTTAAAATTAATTAATTAACTAATTAATTAATGAAACTGTTTTTAAACTGTGTTTAGGACGCGTGCACACGTATTTTTTTTTAGCCTTCCTTGTTCAGGTTTGACTGGAAGGTGCCTGTGGGAATTTCCAGCCCCTCACTGGAGTGTCTACTGCTAGAGACTCCCAAGGCTGGCTGCGAGAGAGACTGTGGCTCCTGCTCCCCCGCCAACCAACCCCTCCAGGACTGGTTGTGTCTGCTTTAAGCTCCCCATCCCCCACTGCTGCCATAACCACCTGGGATGTGTTTCCTTCATGTTACCTACAAATTGCATAGCCAGGAGAGAGTTTTTCTTTCTTTGCAGGATTTGGGGAAAACATCAAACACCAGAATCAGAGCTGAGGGGAAAAAAAAATGAGGAAATGATTGAGGCAGGGAGACTGGCTTGTCTCCAGAGCATCTTTTATCTTAAGAGCTTGCAATTTTTTTTTATAAACTTCTCAAGTGCCCGGAGGCAAGGAGTGAGTACTAATGATGTAGCCAGCTCAGTCAAGGTTAAGGCAGACTGGACAGAAACCGAACTCCTCAAAGAGCTCCAGAAATGACCCTCAGGCCACTCCTATGCTTCTTCCTTCTCCTCCCACTCCCTTTTCTCACCTCCTCTTCCTTTGAATTCTCTCCCCCCACTCCTGCTTCCTCCCCTTTTCCTCCTCCTCTTTGTCCTCCCCTTCTTCCTCATTATTTAGCTGTTATCATGAAGCATGTTTTAAGCTTCATGAAAGCTTAAAAAACATATTGGACTTTGTCACCACACCAAATTCATTTAACCTTCTGCAGATACCTCCAATCACTCAATTGTAAAATGAGGATGGTAATGGGGCTCACTTAAAGTGCTTGTATTAAATAATTTCTCTAAGGTGTTTTGCACACCATCTAGCACATTGACAGCTCAATGAATGCCTGTTGTTGCAATCTCAACTCCTACTTTGTAGCTCACCTACTAGCATAGCTCACCATGCTTTCTCGACCCCATCTGGAATGCCCCCCTTGTCTTCCATAACTCTTATCATTCTATTAGATCCCATGAACATAGCTCCTCCCCAGTGAGGCTTCAACCTCCTACTCCAGAATCAAAAGCAATCACCACTCCCTATTTCCCACCAAGATCTTGGATCTCCCTGGATGTTCCTTTCTTCCAACTTACAAAAGGTTCATTGCAGACTGTCTTACCTCTCTTGCCAGGCTGTAGGTTCATTTAGGAAATTTTTGTTCCTCCATTTTCTGTGCTACTTCAGAAACCATTGAGCCTCTGTGTCTCAGTTTCTACTTTAGGAAAATGGGAGGATATTCATTGTACCATGCTCAGCAGAGTCAGCATGAAAATGAAATAAGATGCTACTTGTAACCTCTGATGCTAAGGAAGTGATCTCACATATAAGATGCTCAGAAAATCTTTGTGAGGTGATTGTAACAGCAAAATCACAGCTTCATACTTTGAAATGGACATCTTCATGCTGAGTAGCAGGCATTGGAATGAGGTCTAAAATTGGACACGCACAGGGTTGGTGTGGTGAATGGACCAGCAGATGTGAAGCCACAGACAGCCTTAACTGTTCCCACTCACAGCGGACAAGTTTGCAGTCACACAGATGCTTCTGTCTCCACAGCCCTGCATCGGAGGGGGTGCTTTCCAGCTGCAGACCCCACTGTTCCTGAGGGAGCCCATCTGTGGCTGGAACCGTGCCACCATATGTGCCTCTGCCCCAGCACGTGGTGGGGGCTCCTTGAGGCACAAGCTCCACTGTCCTCCCAGTGCCGCATCTGCAAGGAAACCCTGTCGCCTCTAACAACTGGGCCAGCTGAACTCTGAACACAGTCAGGATCATCAATAGGGACAGAAAACCAGTCATGGTAAGTCAGTGCGGGGGGGGAAAGCTCATCCAGCCATCAGACATGCACTAGCTTCACCAGCTCCTGCTCATCATATTTCACCAAGAAAAACACTGGACACGTCCTCTTGTGGGGGATGGGCATGTTTTCCATGGCTAGCCTTTCATTTGTTTTTTATTTTTCATTTGGACATAATTTCAAACATAAAAAAGCTGTTTTATGAATAATTATACAAAGAATACTCACATAGTCTTTATAGATCCCTCTACTGTTGAAATCTGTCTTACTTGCTTTCTTGTTAATTCTCTGCTGTCTCCCATCTTCTGAAATTCATCACGACCCTTTACCCCAACATACTTCAATATCCATTCCTAAGAATGGGATATTCTCTTACAAAACCATGTTATAGTGACTGTTATTGTTAGGATACGAGGTGTCCCCCAAAGTCTCTTGTGTTAATTCAGGAATATTCACAGATGAAATGATTAGATGAAGAGAGCTATAACCTCATCAGTCCATCCTAGTTTAAATGAACTAACTAGGTGGTAACAGTAGGCAGGTGGTGTGTGGCTGGAGGAGGTTGGTCACCAGAGTATGCCCTGGAGAGGTGTGTTTTCCCTGCTGCCCCTTCCCTCTGCTTCCTGGCTGCCACAAATGGAGTGGCACTCCTCTATCATGCCCTTCTGACATGATGTTCTGCCTCAACTTAGGCCCAGAGCAATGGAGTTGACCATGGACTGACTAAACCTCTGGAACCACGACCCAAAATACATTCTCCCTCCTTTAAGTTGTTCTTGTTGGATGTTTTTGTCACAGCAATGAAAAGCTGACTGACACAGTGACCAACTTCAATAAATACAACATTGATACAATACTTTTATCAAATCTACTGTCCAGTTCCAATGTTGTCAATAAAATCACCACTTTCTCCATTCTCTTCAGACAATCTCAACTAGATTGAATAAAGTCATATTTATTGTAAAGTCCTCAGGTGTTGAGGTAAATTGAAACATACGCACAATGGACAGCACTTTGAGCAGCCCACTTAGGTTTGCCTCACAGCCTTACGCATTTCTATTCCTGCTGTCAAAAGTGACCTCCAATCTGTGGTGTGAACCAGCTAGTACCACAGGTGTTCTAGTGAGGGAGCTCTGGCAGGTAATTAAGGCCTCAGGGAATGGTTTACCTGCTATGGATCCGTCAAGGCCTTTACAGTGGACTTATCTATGCTTTCAACAATTATTCATTGAACACCTGCCATAGGCTGAGCATTGTAGATACAAGCATGAAAGAGACAGTCTCTGATCCCAATGTGCTTATGTGGCAGGGAGTCAAGAGCACAGACTTAGACACAGAAAAGAAACTGGACTGTACCAAGCTAAGTCAACCACTTGTGGGAGTTGGCCATGTTGCATTTCTACTACAGAACGTCCCTTGCCTTATAATGGGGTTACACCCTGATAAAAGCCATAATGGAAAATATTATAAGATGAAAATGCATTTGCAGGTTGACTAGCCCTTATCTGAAAGCTTGGGACCAAAAGTGTTTCAGATTTTAGCTTTTTAAAATTTTTGTAATATTTGCATATGCATAATGAGATATGTTGGGATTGAAACTCAAGTCTAAACACAAAATTTATTTACATGTCATGTGCACATTACCCTATGATCTAAAGGTAATTTAGATCAAATATTGTATCAAAGGTAATTTGTAAATTACCTTTGATACAATATTTTTGGCATGGCTGCATTTTGACTAAGACCTGTCCCATGAGGTCAAGTGTGGAATTTTCCACATGCGGGGTCGTATCAGCATTTACATTATAAGCATGTATGTATGCCACAATGACACCTACTGTGCTGTATAATTAATATGCACCAATAAAAAAGATTCTATTCAGTCATGTTTTTAAGATACCAAAATAACTTGTGGGTCTATTTATTGAAACTTTACTAAATTCTTGTTTAACTTGTGGAGCATCTTTACAATTCTGCTTCTTCCTATTCAGGAACATAAAATCATTAGAAAAGAGAGTGAGATACTGGCAGAAAAGAATTAATTCTGCCAAGGTTGTCAACCTCTTTTTTCTATACATTCCTAATAAAAGCAATATTTTATGATTAGCCAAAACCATGGTTCTACACCATATTCAGACCTCTGGTAAACTAATCTGAACTCACAGGGGATCTCTCTCTTTATGTCACATCAGTATAAGTGGTCTAGCATCAAAGAATATGCTTTACCTATGCCACATGTCATAAGGTCACTTCATCCTTTGTCACACAATCCTCCTCCACCCTCACCACCAACAAATAACAAACCCCAAACACCAAAACCCACCAATTTCAGTGTGATGGAACACTACACCCATGAGTACTAGATAAACAAGGCCCAGACCAGACAGATGCATGGAAATAAAAAACTCACTTGCCCCATCATTAAAAGTGGTTCCAATACAAATCCAGCTAAGGCCAGGAGCACTGGTGCTCAACTGCCATCCCAGCATCTGGAGGTTGAGGGAGGAGGATTTCAAGTTCAAGACCAGGTTGAGGATCTTAGTGAGACCCTGTCTTAAAAAAATAAAATAAAAAGGGGCTGGAGATGTAGCTTAGGGGTACAGCATCCCTGGTAGCAAAATAAGTCATTAAATAAAGCCAGTTAAGGTGGCAGAGTGCCCAAGGAGCGACCAAAAAGTGACCAAGTTTGATGGGGACCAAGGGGGGAGGCGATTATGTTCTTCTTGCACAGGTAGACGGAGAGGAAGTCTTCAGCTTTTTCAAAGTTACACCCTCAGGAAAAGATGACCTGATCATTACACATGAAGCCCCAACTGGATCTAGGCTCCTCTCCATTAAATTTGGAATACAAATAAGGCAGAGAGTTCAGAGTAGACTTCCATTAGAGGTCAACAAGTAGTCTATGGCCATTCCACCCTGAACACACCTGATCTCATCTGATCTCAAAAGTCAACAGTACTTTTCTTCAAACATTCAAAACTTGACATCCTGCAACAAAACCTGAGAGTGTTCTTTATGTAAATGTTACACATTTTTTGTCAGGTTTATTCCTGGGATTTTATTGCTATCAGGAAATAGCAATTACTATTGTTTATTATTATTATTATTATTATTATTATTATTATTATTATTATTATTTTGAACTGGGAATTAAAACCAGGGAGACTTTACCACTGAGCTATATCCTCAGCTCTTTTTATTTTTTATTTTGAAACAGGGTCTTGCTGTTTCCCAAGCTGGCCTCAAATTTATAATCCTCCTGCCTCAGTCTCTCAAGTAGCTGGGATTATAGGTGTGTACCACAACACCTGGTTATATACTGTTCCCACCCACCCACCCAATGGAAATAGATACATTTCATTTTAAAAAGAGATATACGCCCACTGTAAAGAAAAATGAGCAAATAATATAAAAGGAATCTAGGGAAGAATATATTTCTTTCCACCAGTTGAATATTCTTAAAGTTTTATTTCCTAAGTGTGCTATTGGTAAATAAAATAAATTTTTTGCATGTTTATTTTTATCCAACCTCATTGAGCTATTTTCTTAAATATCTCGAGTCTTCTAAATACAGTCATATTCTCTAAACAGCAAAAAAATAATAATAATTAGGTAAAAATGTATCCAGTTCCAACATTTTGTATTTTAGATTTTTAAATTATCCCCAATGGGTAATATACCGAATACCAAACAACATAGCCGAGCAACTCAGTGTCTCCCCTTGTGACTTCTGGGAGCTGCATGCAGCTCACTGCTGCATCTACCCAGCATTGAAAGAACATATATCACACATGGCAAGTTTGGGAGGAACAATTAAAAATTTTAAATTCAAAGTAGTTTCTAGTGAATGTATTATCTCTTTCATATCATAAATTCAAAATCCAGGCTTAACCATTGTCGTTGAGAGCCATCTATAATATAGAAGCTACCATGCAGTATCATTGCGAAGATCAAATGAGAATATCTGTCCGGTCTCAGCACAATGCCTGTGTCACCATCATGAAAGGTGGGGAGACAGTGCGTGCACACAGTCACAATGCAATCAATGAGTGTCTATAATGGTAGTCCAAAGCACCTTGCCAGTGGGTCCCAGGAGATGGAGCCCCCAAGTCTTTCAAGTGGAGTTAGAGAGATCCTCAGAGAGGCCCTTGAACCCAGGATTCTGGAAGCTGGAGGGAAAGGAGGGGGAAAGAAGAGGAAGTATTCCATGTTCTATGCCCAGGAAATTGAATACAAAAAGAATGAAGGACTGAGAGGCTACAAAAGAGTTCATTGTGGTTGAAACCAGAACTTGAGGGGTAAGTCAGTAGTGGGTAAGGCTGGAAAAATACCAGGGACAGGATGGCACAAGTGATTTGTAGGGAAAATTCCTAGAAAAAAATTGCATACTAATAGAATCAACCAAGTTATCTTTTATCACTGGTGCATCATCAGGCATGGGTTTTCTGATGAAGAGCAGAGATGGTTAAGCTGCATGGGTAGATATGCCCTCCTCTTCCTTTTAATGTCTGAAAATAGCCAGATGCTTTTTCAAGAAAAAAATTTTCCAATTGTAAAATTAATAATGGTCATTATAGATGATTTTGAAATATAAAACAAATCTCTTTTCCCACTTTCAATTAAGAAACTCTCACTTAGTAATAGCTTTGTTATCTGGCATGTCAAGTTAATTAAAAGGCTGGTTGGCTGAATATTAAGTCATTTAGCTCCCTGCAGTCTCCCCCTTCAACCTTTCCTCCAGTGATCTGAGGAAAAGCCAGCACCCTCCAAATGTCCTATCATAACTTATCAGGAGTGACTCTTGTTCCCCTTTTTTTCTGTCCAGGGTCGCACCATGTTATGCACCATGCTGGTTTACCTAAAGGTGACTCATTTAAAAATGGATTTTTCAAAGTGTAAAACAGAGCTTTGAAATAGGACCCAGGAAGAATGGCTCTTAACCAGCAAGCTTCCAGCTGAAACACCTGGGGAGCTTTTGCAGCTCACAGGGCTGTCCTTTGCATTTCAGTAATGCTGGTATGGGGGTGGGGTGGGAGGGCTGGCCATAAGTATTGGGTTCCAACTCCCCAACTGATGCTGATGAGCTAGCACCGTGATTCAGAACCCCTTTATCAGAGGGTGTTTGTTTATTCACTTGACTCAGCAGAAGGGACTCCAGAGAGAGCATTAGTTAAGCCAAAACCCCAAAGCTATCCCCTCATTAGAGTTCCACTCCATTGTTCTTTTAAATAGACTGGTCCCCTGGTGCTTTTAAAATATAGTTTACTTTTAAAAAGTAAGTGCTCACTCCTTCTCTTCCAGTAACAGATTTGCTTATGGAGCCAAAGAACAGCTCTGTAATCAGGCCTGAACTTGGCTCTGACAGCAATTAATGAAAACTGCATGAAGCAGAAATTTGATTCATTCAGGTTACTTGTCCATCAACCTGTTGTCTTAAAAAATGTGTTTGTTTTTCTGACTTTTAAAAAATAATAACTTGCATAAATGCCAATAAAGGATTTGTATTTCACTTTGCAAAGGGGTTTTAAGAGAATTATAACAGAAGAGTGCAGATTTTCCCAAAGCACTAAAAATTGGATTTAGTTTATAATCACTGGTTTTACATAAAATTCTTCAGTCACTCGTACATCAGGAGCAACACAACTGCCACAGGTATGATCTAGGTGTCCAAAATTCTCCATATTGATCCCAGCGATACTGAGTTCCACCTTTTGGCAAAAGCGGAGTTAAGATGGGGGGCTACAGAATAACAAGCAACAGTGTTTCCCCAATAGCCTGCTGAGCATGTTCCCTGTCCCCATGAGAGATGTAGTGACAGTTTCTTGTCCCAGACCTTGAGCACAGCTGGACCTTTCTGATGCACACACACATTTCCTTGTCCTTCCTCTAGATGTTTGTGAAAAATTAAGATAAAAATCAAAACCTTCTTGAGAAACACCTAACTGAATTCTTAAGGCAAGTTAGAAGAAAAAACGTCATTCTTTTCCTGCTTTTGTATTTTTACTGTTTTACGTGTGGTTTGTAGAAGAGCAAATGTTTCCAGCTTTAAAACACACACATATCTCCCTCCTCCTCCTCCTCTTCCTCCTCCTCCTCCTCCTCCTCCTTCTCCTCCTCCTCCTTCTTCTTCTTTCTTTCTCTCTCTCTCTCTCTCTCTCTCTCTCTCTCTCTCTCTCAGAACAGACATTGAAAAGACCCAGGAATCACTGTCAAGGAGGAAAAACAGCTTCACAGGAAGCTAGAGCCAAGGAAGAAGCATAAAGAAGCACAGCATGTGCTTGTGTGCTCCCCCACCTCTCTGCCTAGTCCCGGGGCTTCTTCACATTTCTGCCTCATTCTCTCACAGACCACCTGTCTCTGCTTGTCAGTCCAAATACCTAATGGAACTTTCTAGAATCTTGAGTCACAATTTCTAAATGTATTGTTGCAACAATCTGATTGGTTCAGCTTAGGTTCAATTAGGTATGGCCAAGGAGGGTTGCATACACCTGGACCACTGCCTGTTCAGTGTGGTGGGGGAAACTGGCCTCTAGCACATCTCTATACAGCACTATCTCATCCCTGGTTTTTTTCTCTCTTAAATAATTACATGTTTCTGCTTCTTTGTCTTCACAGTTCCTGTGGTAAGTATTGATGGAGAAATACCTGTTGTTTTTGCCTACCCAGCCTCTACTGCTCCTGCTTCCAAGCCTTGAACCCCTTGTTTCCTTCTGTACAATACAGAAGGTTCAGTCAGGCTGCCATCTTCCACTCCCCCAGCTTGCGTGCTCTTGAATCATAGTGATTCATTTAGAGCTGGAACATTTGACCAGGTAGAGCCTATGAGAGTCTTAGTTAGGATTTTTGCTAGATCTAACAGAAAGGGACTTTTCTCTTCCTGTTGGAGTCGTCAAATTCAAGCCTGGAGTTGCTGGTGGTTATCTTGGTTAGACCCAAGCAGAATCAAGAAATGGAAACAAACTATGGATAACTCAAATTATGATAATTAAATATGTATACATAGTTATTTACATGTAGTTATGTGAATAACTAAATATGTGTTTATCTTTAGCAAGAGGACCAAAATAATATCTTTGTTTCTTCTTCATTTTTTTCTTCTTCTTCTTTTATTTGAGGCAATCTGAGTCAGGTTTATATCTTTTCCACCTAAAGGTACAAGAAAGAATCTCACCTAAAACCTCTGTGGAAAGAAAGACGTTGTGACTCAGAGATTATGTGCATTCTTCTTTACCAGTTTCAGCTTCTTCTGCTAAGACTCAAAGAATGAAAGAGCTCCATGAGCCAGTGGAGATCAAAGAGCCCTGGTCCTCATGGTGCTTCACACCTGGGAGGCAGAAGAGATTTGCCAGAGGAAGGCCAACACCTAATTTTTTCCATGCAGAACAAGAATCCAAAAGGAAGTCCATAGACTACAGGTCTAAGTATTTAAATTTTACCAGTGCAGTTAAGAAAGTTTTAAAGACTATATATTCTATCCTTCTACCTTAATATCTACACACCTTGATTTTTATTTATTTTATTTTTTTGTCTAGAAGCCTAGATCCAAATTTAGATTTCTCAGCCTCCTTGGAGTTTTCTGTGGCAGAACTTGATGGCATGGGAGGAGCCAGTCACCAGTACGTGGCACAGCCTCCTCCAGCTCCATCTTCAAGAAGCTTCACATGCACATAACAGCCCTCATGGCAAGCTCTGCTGGCCATCTCCCCACATATGGAGTTGCCCCCTTTCCACTTCTCAGGCTTCTATGTAGTCTGCTCTCTAGAAGTAAACTCAGCAGAGGAAACTGGGCAGGTTCTGGAAATAGGCACAGAGCATTTGGGCAAAAATTCCAGCATCCTGGATACCCAGAGAATGGCCCTAAGTGGGGAGGCACAGGCCTTGAGCTCTGTCTTTCTTTGCCCTACTAACTTCTCCCTCTGAGAGTGAAGCCCGAAGGGAAAGACCTAGAAAGGGTCAGACTCACCCAGGCCTAAAGGCAGTTTTAGGCTGAGGTCACACATAGATGATAGAACTTTGTTTGCAGGTCCCAAGCCATGCACTGGTTTCTATCCCATTATTGGTATTTCTGTGTGCCTAGAGTTTCCGGATTCTGCGTTTGTATAGAATATTTAGGATGTGGCTCACTGTTGATTAAATCTGGGCTTCTGGGTTGCAAGGAACTTATGCTGTGAGGGGAAGGTGTTTGCATAGCACTTCTGGTTGTGTTTTACTGCAAGATGAGCTTTCCCAGTCTCATCTGCTGAAAACAGATTTGCATTAGAAGTTCATTTTAATAGTAATGAACTTGATTGGGCACAGGACACTCACTATAATACATCTTGAGGGTCAAATAATTTACATAATTACAAGTCATTTACTACCTCATTTCTCAAAATGCATTTTTTTATTTTGTGTTTTTTGTGTTGGATTTTTTTTCTTTTTTTTAGTACTGGGGACTGGGGTGCTCTGCCAGAGTTATATCCCCAGCCCACATTTTTTATTTTGAGATGGTCTTGCTAAGTTACCAAGGCTGGCCTCAAACTTGCTGTCCTCCTGCCTCAGCCTCTCAAGTAGCCAGGATTATAGGTGTGCACCACCACATCCAGGCGCTCTCAAAGCACTTTGAATATAACAAAAGTCTCCTTCTTTGGCTCTGTGGAAGAATATTGGCTTTTGAAGCTATTTTGAAGAGATTTGTATTTTAGAATGAATAAATAAGTTACTGGAAGAAGTAAGAGTTTGGAAGAAAGATGGATATAGCCTTAAGGACCAATGGAATTTAACACATACAACTTGGAAGCTTAGAGACAGGAGGACCTGTGTTGAAAGATGCGGCTTCCAGTTTTTTCCATTGGACAAATGAATCCTCTGAGTCTTAACGTAGAATGTACTGGGTCACAATGAACCTTAGAGATGATCAAGTGCATCTTTATTGTTGCATTTATGGGAGGCCCAGGGTCAGGGTCCACTAACCAGCTCCCACAGAGCAGGACTAGCAGGTCTCAGGGGCTCAACCATCTATTCCACACCAATAAACTTCCTTTCCAAAAACCCCAGATCAGTAAGTGACTGGAGACCAGACAGCTTAGGTGGGCCTCTCATGGGTACAGGGTAAAGGGTACAGTCCTCTCATGTCCTGTCACTATGGAGATGGTCCATCCTACAGAGATGTTCCCTGATGAGACATCAGGAGAGAGATACCATGGGTCTCCTACACTTAGCAAGTCGTTCTCTCCTTAACAAAAACTTGATGTCCTATTTAACTTAAGAAGTTGAAAAAAGCAAATTAACACCATAAAACAATTTCATAGAGCTAACCTAAGAAAACAATACCTGCCCCACTTCAGGATTTGGGGGCACCAGGCAGCATTCTTGTCCTGAAACATCTCCCAGAATCAGAGGGAGTCACCACCTCGGTGTTTGAGGATTCATACTTTTTTAATGTAAGGAAGAAATGGCAACAGAGAATTATGACAATTATCATAGATATTAAATGTTTAAGTCACACAATTATAATTATTCTAGTTCCCAGAGAAGCATAGGATTTAAGAATATTCATAGTGCATCAAAGGTAATATAGCCCAGTTGTGACATACAATCTTAAAATCATCACATAAACTGTTTTTTCAATCTTATTGATTGAAAAAACAATCTGTCAAACAAACAAACAAAACTGTCTCTTTGACAGTATTTGTAGTCTCATTTATAGCTAATTCCAAGTCTAAATTTGAGGGTCCTCCTGATTGAGAGACTAAGTCCCATGGCCCTCTATCCTCACCCTAGGCCTATGTCCTAGCCCTATCCTGGTATTGATCCTGGACTTAGGGTGGATGCTTTAATCTCTGACTTGTGGTATTGGCTTTTGGAGACCTTCACTGTCCCTCCAGCCTAGGACTACTGTTCCCCAAGGGGGTCTGCAGCACCTTTGTATGCAGTTTCCCAGAGGCCCCCTTGAAGAAAAAGTTGTCTGTCCACTGTACAAAATTCCACATTTACTAGCTCTTTCTGCTTCTGTTGTTCTGACTCTCTCACCAAATTCATATACCACACTCCTTCCTTCAAGAAGTGGCCACAGGGAGTGGGGATATAGCTCAGTTGGTAGAGTGCTTGCCTCGAATGTGCGAGGCCCTGGGTTCAATCCTCAGCACCACAAAAAAAAAAAAAAAAAAAAAAGTGACCACAGAATTATAAGCACTAAACTGGAGACACAAAGCTGAATCAGCAACTGTGTTGTCCAAGGGCTGTCAGCCTAGGGAAGAGATAATGGAAAGAGAAAATCTCCAAGTAGTGACTGCCATGAGGATAAACGTGTCTGCTTTGTCCTCCCCTTTCTCCTCATCACCTGCCACCCAATAGGTGCTCAATAAATATTTGTCAAAAAGACCAGTACCTCATGAACTTCTATGTCTTGTTATTTCATTTGGCATTGTTGGGGCTTAAATATCATAAGTGTTTTTTTCATAAGAATTATATTACATTGGTAAACATCAACTGTAATGACCTCATGGTGGCATTTCCTTCTGTTTCCTCTATCAGCGTGCTCCAAATTTGACTTAAGATAAGAAAGGCCTGAAGTGCCTTTTAAGTTATGGATTCCTGGGCACCATCCCAGACCTACTGAATCAGAATTTCCCAGGGGAAGAGACTGCATGTGTGACCAGCACCACAAGTGAATCTCGTCACCACCGAAATCTGGGAAGTTCCAAATTGTGATGAATTTATCAAGGATGACTTAAGCTACTCCTATTCAGATGGTTCCCATAACATTTATTTTTTAGCTTGTGGTATGATTTCTTAAGAATGTGCGCTGCTTGTACTAGGCCAAAAACAGCAAGTTGCCAGTTAACCAAAAGAGCATGGATGCCCCTCACTGCATTAGCAGCAGCAGCAGCTTCTTCAATTTGCTTTATCTATAATTTAATATGCATTTCCTTGTTTTATTTTGCATTGGTTTGATTCCTACTGGGACAAGTCATGTCCCTATGTTGGTACACTCATTGGAGGGGTTGATTGTTGGGGGGAGAATATTCTGATTCTGCTTCTTGCCTGTTAAATTAATTTTTCAGTGAGTTAGCAATTTTCTTATTTTTTGTAAACCTTTTATATATAAAAAATATTGACTCTTGGCCTTCCTTATTTGCTACAAACATTTACTCCAAGACATTGTTTACCTCTTGCTTGTATTCTCTTTTCGAATATGTAAAAGCTACACACACACACATATACCAGACAGACACAATCACACACAGACTTATGTACACAGAGACATAAACACAGACACACACATATAGATACACCACACACATGCACAGAGACACAGACACACACAGACACAATGCACAACACATTCTCCCCCCTGCCACATTTTTTTTTTTTTTTTTTTGCCATTCCTCTCTCCCTTCCTTTTCTCCTGCGTGCTTCTAGGGAGAATCTTAGCATGCCATGCAGGCAAGATATAAGGACTGGAGTTATAAACATGGGAGCTGGGGTGGCATTAAAGGTTAGAGCCTAAATGATCACATCAGAAGGAAACGCTGAAAGAGAAGGGGTAAAGAAAACTAAGACCAGAGATCTCCAACATAAAGAACTTGGGGGTTGGAGCAAGAGCTAGCAAAGGAGACTGAAAAGCACTAGCCAGATGGGTAGGAGAAAAGTCAGCCACCTGGAATCTGGCATCGTGAAAGTCAAGAGGAGCAGGTGTGAGAAGATAGAAGTCCCGGAAAAAGTTTCTGTCTACAGGTAGGTCTTCTACTTGCTCTTCTACTTTGTTTGGTATTTGAAAGTTCAATTCATCAAATTTCCTGGAGATATGCAAGGAGGGCCTCTCATCACCTTCAGTCTCAAGGTTAAGGAGCTACTTACCATACAGCCTCCTCCTTCCCACATCCCTCTTTATTCTCCAGCCTTGTACTTGGGTGGTCAAGGGAGCCAACCAGAGTCAGAATTGTTGTTTCCCTGATTGTCACATGGATGTGATTTCCTGAACAGATCCATGCTCTAGCTCTGACTAGCTGCTTAAAATTCACTTGGGTGCTTAAAATAAGGCAGAAATTGGGAGAAAAAAATTTTTTGAGCAACCACAATAGACCTTCTAAAAAGTACTTTTCAAATACCTTGTGACACAAGAAGACTGATATTACGACTCTATGTTATATATGTGGAAACTGAGTCTGAGGGCATCACAGGAGTAGCCCAAAAAGTTATGGTTGGAGAGAAGTGGAACTGAAAGAAAACCCCCATCCAGCTGTTCCCCAACATGCTTAGTGGCCCAGAATCTATCAGGATAAGATTGGGAAGCTTGGCCCTTCTCCATTCCTTAAACTGACACTCTACATTATATGGTTTCAGGCAGACAGACCTGAGGCAATGAAGAAGTTCTGATATGAATTGTGCTCAGGAGCCTGCATGGCTTTTTAAGTAAATATCTTGTTCTCTCTTAAATGAGAAGGGAAAGCTCACCTCTGGTGCAAAGAACAGAGCAGCATCCATTCTAGCCAGTATGGGAAGCTGTCACTTATGAGACTCTTCTGATTCCCAATCTCACATTTAGCAAGGCCAACAGATTTCAGATAGAACTAGGGCTTCCTCATCCAATAACAGACCAAGCACAAACTTAGTGTATAACAGAGCAAAAATTCTCATAACATAATGTGATACTATTTTAGAATACATGTAGTTATCATGGAGGAAATTAAAACTTTGTTGAACTGGCTTTGACTTCTTTTAGGGTTTGGTATTGTTTTGCATTTTGAATTATATAGTGGGGTGGTTGGAGAGGTCACACCACAATGCCTTCACAGTCTCTAAATATACTCTTCCTGCCTTGGTTAGGACTCACATTTCTGAAGAGGCCTTGTCTGCCCCGCTGCTGTGGGATACCAGTCAGAATTTGAGCTTAAGAACTTGTATCCCAGCTTTGCTCAGGGAATTGATAACATGTACTTTGTAGGATCTGAAGTAATTTAGGTAAGGAAAGTTTAACAACTGGCAACAAAGAATGTGCCGTAAAACAAGAGCTCTGCCTTCAGCTACTACTAACTAACTAATCCTGTATTCTTCACCCAGGACAGGGGTCAACAAAATCTTTCTGTATAGGACTCATTAGTAAATATTTTCAGCTCTGGAGGCCATAACATCTCTCGTTGTAACTACTCACTTCTGCCAGTGTAATATCAAAGCATCCAGAGACAATATATACATAAATGAATGAGCGTGTGTTCCAAAATTTTATATATAGATTGGAGATTGGAATTTCATGTAATTTTTACCTCCTCCTGCCCACAACCATCAGAAATGGAAAAACCATTCTTAGAGCATGGGCTGTACAAAAACAGCAGTAAACTGGATTTGGCTTGCAGGCTGTATTTGCCACCTCCTGTTCCATGTTATAACCAGCTCTGCCATCAGTGAGGACCACTATCAAATTTCTTTTCCTCTTGTCAAATGGAAACGAAGCATCAGTGTGTCATATCTTCATTGTTGGAGGCACAGAGAGAGCCCAGGGCCCAGAAATTGTGAATTTATTGGCACCTACTACTTTCCTACATTTATGAAAACATCACTTTATTTGAGGTCTCCTGGCCCAGAGGACACTGGAAGCAGCACATAGAAGGTGCAGGAAGCATTTGCTTTTGATTCTCAGTGAATGTGCTCAAATGCAAGCACAGGTTCCAGGTCTGACTTCTCTACTACCTGGCTGTGTGATGCTGGATTACTTCCTCAGTATTGCCAAGACTCATGATTCTAATGTTCTCTGCTCCCCAGGCTGTTGGGAGGATTCCATGAGATGAGGTACATACTGTACCTAGTGCAGGATAAATGTTCAATAAACCTAGCAGAGATAATCATGGAGAAACCAAAGCAAACACTGCATGCCTGGTTTCCAGGTGAGCACTAGCCACCCGGACGAGGGAGAAAACAGAAAAGGGCTTGGGACTGGGGAGAACTCAAGACATATCCAATCCATACAGAAAAGGACTATGTTCGATTGTCCTGTTTATTTGACTTCCACGTGGCAGATAGCCAGGCTTCTATCTCCAACTCCTGAACAGAGTGTATAAAGCACCTAGTCAGCCAGCCAGCCAGCTCTTGTCCACCAGTCTTCTTCCCAAGTCCCTGCCTTGGATGAGGACTGGTAGAAAAAGACTATTTGTGGAGGAATTATCTCCACCCAAGTCCCACTCCCCTTCAGGCAGCTGTTCTTCCAAGTCTCACCTAGGGCATACAGATGTTTGCACAGTTGCCAACATTCATTTAGTGTTAAACATACTCAGACACCATCCCATGTCGCCACCTGGTTGTCACATGTACCAGCATTAGTGGTTGGATACTATTTCTCTGAGTAGCTTTACCATCCTTGTCTTAATATTTCCCTACTGTTAAACATTACGTTGTTTTTTTCAGTGTCAAATGTAAAGCAGCAATAACTATCTTTGTGCCCCTGGCTCTTTCATCTGCAGAATGGCTTCCTTCTACTTCCTTCAGATGGATTCTAAGGAGAGACTAAAGCAGTATTGCACAGGGATCAGTCAAGAAGAAGTGTCCCTACAACCCTTCTCTGGCTGTGCCCCTCCGTCCCAGTGAGGACCCCCCAGCCAAAGGGACATGCATATTCCAAATTCACAATTGCTCCTTTTAAGCTATTCTCCAGGTACCTGGAACACTTAGAAGTATCCACCCCAATTGCCTCATGCTCATCTCCAGGGCCTGTACAGCCCTGCCTCTGGGATCTCCCCTCCTGAAATTCAATGGCATCATGAGTAGACACAGAGTTGGACCCAAGCATTAACCAGAGGGCAATAGGTACTGGACAAAGCTTGGACATGTGGACTGGGGCATCCACACACATTTACATGAGGCCTTTCCCCATACCAAACATACCTAGAAACTGGAAAGAGAATGGTCTAAGGGGTCAGAGACTGGCTCTCCCCATGTTCTTACATTCCATCATGAGACTCCCAGATGTCTGAGAATTGTAAACACCAGCCTTCTAGGTGGTTGTGAACAGATTCACTGGTCAAGGCAGAAAGGTAGAACTGGAACAAGACAAGGACGCCCTCTTTTACCTCTTCTATTCAACATCATACTTGAAACTCTAGCCAGAGCAATTAGAAGAAAGAAATTAAAGGGATATGAATAGGAAAAGAGCTCAAACTATCACTATTTGCCAATGACATAATTCTATATTTAGAAGATCCAAAAAATACCACCAGAAACCTTCTTGAACTAACAAATGAATTCAGTAAAGTAGCAGGATATAAACTTGACACCCATAAATTAAATGTGTTCCCATACATAAGTGATAGATCCACTGAATTAGGAAAACTACTCCATTTACAATAGCCTCAAAAAAATATTTGGGAATCAATCCAACACTTTGTTGATTGTATTTTTTCTTCTGTGAAGTTTCCATTCAGTTCCTTAGCCCATTTATTGATTGGGTTATTTGTTTTTTGGTGTTGAGTTTTGTTTTTTGCGTTCTTTATATACCCTGGAGATTAATGCTCTATTTGAGGTGCATGTGGTAAAGATTTTCTCCCATTCTGTAGGCTCTCTCTTCATGTTACTGATTGTTTCCTTTGCTGTGAAGAAGCTTTCTAGTTTGATTCCATCCCATTTATTGATTCTTGATTTTCTTCTTTTGTGTTAGCAGTCTTGTTAAGGAAATCAGTTACTAAATGGACATGGCGGAGATTTGGGCCTAATTTTTCTCCTATTAAGCACAGGGTCTCTGCCCTAGTGCCTAAGCCCTTGATCCACTTTGAGTTGATTTTTGTGCAGGGGGAGAAATATGGTTTTAATTTAATTTTGCTACACATGGATTTCCAGTTTTCCCAGCACCATTTGTTGAAGAGACTGTTTTTGGTGCCTTTGTCTAGTATGAGATAACCATACTTATGTGAGTTTGTCTCTGTGTCTTCCTTTCTGAACCATTGGTCTACATACCTGTTTGGGTGCCAATACCATGCCATTTTTGTTACTATGGCTTTGTAGTATAATTTAAGGTCTCTTATTGTGATGTCTCCTGTTTCACTTTTCTTGCTAAGGATCGCTTTGGCTATTCTGGGTCTCTTATTTTTCCAAATGAATTTCATGATTGCTTTTTCTGTTTCTCTACTATGTGGATGGTAATTCACAATAAGAGGGAGAAGGCAGCTAGGAAAGAACAGAGGTACTTTGCATTAGACAGAGGGGAGCGAGGAGAGGGAGTAAGGGGGTAAGAGTGATAATAGAATGAATTGGACATTATTACCCTATGAACATATATGATTACATGACCTGTGTAACTCTATATCATGTACAACCAGAAGAATTCTCCATTTATGTATGATGTGTCAAAATGCATTCTACTATCATGTGTAACTAATAAGAACAAATAAAAAAGAAAATATAAAGAACAGCTTGATTAAATTCATAAAAGTAATTCTCTTTTAATAATTCTTTTCAAGTTCTTCAGGATTTTCAAGTTGCATCTTTGGATAAGTTCATATGACAAATGTCCTATGAAAATGATGATTTCCCTATCTTTCTTCCCAGTATTGTTCTCCTCTTATTTTTCATGTTCAATTACATTGTCTGATCTTTACATTGCTTTGATCATTCATCCAATCAGTCTAATATGAAAAAATAAAAGTACTCAGATGAGCGTGTGGTTTAAGATCAGTAGAGGGAAAAAGATAGCTGAGGTTGCAGGGATGATGGTGCCAAAGGGGACTGCTCCCAGATGAAGGTGGCAGTTGATAGGGAGCCTGTCCTCCACTGAAAATGAAACAGGCAACGAACTGTTAAATCCATGCCAATTTTGACAGGAGTGTTGGCCTTCCCTAGGAGATCAGAACCCTGGGCAGTATACAAATGTGATTCTTGGGTTCATTTTTGTACTAAATGTTCTTCAATCTTGATAGACCAAATGCTTATTGCTGTTTTAATATTTTTTTTAGTTGTAGATGGGCCCAGTACCTTTATTTTATTTATTTATTTTTATGTGATGCTGAACATCAAACCCAGTGCCTCACGTGTGCTAGGCAAGCATTCTACCACTGAGCTACAATCCCAGCCCAAATACTTGTTTTTTTAAAGTTATCTTGCTTTTAATCATAAGTATTTCTAAATTAAGGAGGCTGGGCAACAAGTGGTCTGCAGGCAACATCTGTCTCCTGTCTGTTTTGAAGCTTCCCATCTTTACACCTTCCCAAGGAGTGCCAATGACATAGGCAAATAGCTTTCCCTCTGTGTCTCAGTTTCCTTAAAAAATCAATAGATCTTAGCATTGCCTGGCATGTGTGAGGCCCTGGGTTTGATACTCAGCATCAAATATAAATAATGACAACTAAAACGTATTTTTAAAAACATCAGTAGACCAGATGACGATGACTATCACAGATTCGGGGGAGTGATCAATTTTTGATTCACTGATTTTTGATGACACATAAAATAGTTGTTTCTTCACCTGTCATTGCCAGGAGTTGATGAAAAGCCACGTTAGGGGGTAAAATTGACATTCACTTAAGCTACAGCTCCAAAGCCAGCTGTTATTTGTAAAAATGAGGGTAGAGCCCAGGATTTCAAAAATAATGGCTTGATAATATCATTAGACTTCCCTTCTTTTTTGAAGGTTTCACCAGTGCCCTTGGGAATTGAGGACTTTACCCATCTTCCCAAATGCTACTCCATAAACCCATCACTATGCTCCCACACTGCACCAGAACCTCTCTTTACTTCTCCTTTGTCCCCACAAGACTGTAGCTTTCTGCAATGTGGTACCGCGGTTTGTGACCTCAGGTGGTATGTAAGTCTTTAGAAGCTGCCTAGAGAACTTCTGTTGAATAAAAGAGAGAGAGTGCGTGGGTGAGTGAACAAAGTGAAACTACAGCTGTGCATTCCAGGACAGTAACCTCCCGCCACACATGGCCACTTCTATTAAAATCCATTGGTTGTAAATGTGACTTCTAAGTTTATCACACCAGTCACATCTCGGGAGCTTAACAGACATATTTGGCTGGTGGCTGCCATATTGAATAGCACAGATTATAGGACATTTCCATCATGGCAGAAAGTGCTTTTGGACAGCTTTGGTTCAGAAGAAACCCTTACCTTTATCACACCCACACCCAAGCACACACCACACAGCACACACCCCCATACTTACCACACACCACACACCACACACACCCACATATGGAATTACAGGGACTTTCCAGTGGAGTTCCAAAGAAGGTCATCTTACCCCAACAGCTTGAACTGAATCACTGCCACATACGCAGGGCACCACCTCTCTTGACCCAAGAGAGAAAAGATTCGAGCAGAAGTTGAAGGGTTTGCCTTTGTTCCTGGAGAGTTCCCTCTCCTTATTACAAACCCTCTTAGAGAACAAAGGGCAAGAGGAGACTCTACCACCATGATATTAGGCAGAATTTCATTCCTTTTCCAGACAATGTCTTTTATTGTATTCCCATTACTCCATACTTTCAATTTATGAAGGGAAACTTCCATGTCTCACATGATAAATCATCTTTATTTATTTAAGGCTGGAGAGGGGCCAGAAGCAGACGGTCAGTGAAGAGCGAGCGATAACCACAGACGCCTGCCTGGAGAGCCCTTGTGGAGCACACGTGTTCCTGCCAATTCCAAAACGCTCTTTGTTGGGCGATGTTTGCCAGACATTTTTCAAGTGCACTGTGTTTTTGTCCCCGGGGATTGATCTTAAGCTCTGCTCATCCGTCACCCGACAAAGGTCTGCTCCTTCAGGGGCGATGCCTGACCACAGGGATGACAGCCCCAGTCAGTCAGTTATGGCTGTGCTAAGACATTGCCAAACCCTCCCATTCCCTTTTTGGAAACAATAAGCAATGGTTACCCTGCAGAGTGTGTGGGATCAGAAAATCCCTGGGGCAATAGCTGAATTCTTAATAAAAAGACAGCCCATGATCCTCTAAGCAGCAGGTTTTGTGAATGGAAGATTTAACATGAAAAAGATCTCAGAATTCTACTCAACAACAATGGCATCTGAGGCAAGAATGGTCACAATGTTAGGCTGAGCGAATTTAAGGGAACATTCAGATCAAGAGAGTAATTGATCCACGAGGCTTGGTGCTGGGAAGAGCCCGCCCATGCAAGGATGGGAGCAAAACTCTAGGTGACTCTGGGGAAGAGAACTTGTCCCCTGAAGAAAGTGGAAGCAACCATCAGGAATCATTATCTTCAGATATGAAAATCATCGTAGCAGAATAAAGAGTCAAGATAACCCCATTGAGCTGAAATTATGATGGAGTGGATCTCAACCAATTGGATGCAATCAATATCAAGTTCATCTTTTGTCCCCCCAAAAAATGTGTTTGTAAAAGCAGATGCCTGAGAGTTGTAGACGACCATGAGCTCATCATAGAGCAGCAGCACAATTAGAATGTTAACAATTTTTTTTTAAATGTAAATGCCTGTTACTGCCATGGGGTAAATGAGGGTGACTGACAGGGCCCCATGTACCCTGTGCTTGTCAGCTACAACCAGAAAACACTGAAAACCAGCGCTCACTTCCAAATACCTCCTGAGAAAGGGGTTCAGAAAGACACGCTCAGCGTCAGATGGGTTCAAAGTATTGAGTCTGGGAAATGATTATCAAAGTGCTAATAAGTCTCTACCACTCTTTTAAAAGTCACCTTATGAGGGTGAGAAAAAAATGGACAATCTGACCTGCATAATTAATTATTCTGAACTGGGAGCTAGTTGAGCACAGAAGAGATACTAGGGACCCTGTCCGAGGGTATATACAAACTTATTAGTTCTTAGGAACCCTGGTAGGTAAGAGTTGTATCCTCATTTTACACATGAGAAAGCTGCTTGCTATTAAATTCAAGCTCAAGGTCTCATGGCTTGTAGATGGTAGAACTGGGACTCAAACCTGCACCTTCCTGGCACTGGAGTCTCCTTCCTCTGGAAAGATCTCCCTGACTGCATCCTACCCTCTCTCTTCCAGCTGTCATCCTTCCCCTCAGGCTGCTCTACCCCTTTCTCCATGACCAATTCCTCCTGCTCTCTCCATCCACTCCCCCAAATTCTGGTCTCCTCCCTTCTCTTCTCTAGAACCCACATACTCTCAGGTTTCCAAATTTCATCTATTTCTCTTCCTCCTCACCCCTTAGCTGGCCCTCTACCAACTTCCTTCTCTACATTCTTACCCTTAGTTCAGAATTTCATTACTAGGTGCTCAGGTTATGAAGAATAATGAAGCAAGTCAATCAGTATTTCTGGAACATCTACGAGGCTCAGAATGGTCGGGGGAGGTATTCAGAAAACACCAACATGAAAAACAAACAAAAAACTAGAAAATAGTCACTGGGTTATTACAGAGTGCTCTGTGCCAGAATGGTTAGTATTCAGTCTCTGACTGACAGAACTGTCAGTCTATCAGGAGGAAATAGACAAAGATAAGCTAACAAATCATTTGAGGTATCACAGAGCCAGGGATCCTTGAGGAGGAAGAGCAAGGAGGGTCTGCGGGGATGTCAAGGACAGTGTGCTGAAGGACTCTGAGGGGCACACAAGGTGAGGATGGCATTTCCAGAAATGAAATTCCATTGGGAAGACAGGCTATGGAATTCTAGGTGTGAGCATGACTCGGAGGAACCAACACTGTGGGATGATATCTGGGGTTAATCATAAAGGTCAACTTGGGAAGCTGAGGCAAGAGGATCACTTGAGCTCAGGAGTTTGAGACCAGCCTGGGCAACATAGCCAGACCACCGCCACCACCACAACAAAAATCATGAAAATCAAACAGCTAACAACTATCATAGGTGAAGAAGAGCTGGTGAGAATATAGTCCACCATCTAGTCACTTATGCTTGCTATTTATTAAACTTATTTATTAGTATAAGTGTACATACTTTTTGGAAGGACGTTTTTACTGTGCCTGCTGAACAGATGTGCAATCCAGTTCTAGGACTACATTCTTATTTATGCTTTTATCAGTGCATTATAGTTATACATAATAGTTGGCTTCATTTTGCCATAATCATCTAGGACTGTATCTTACAGAATGTTCATTGTTTATTCCAGCACTTTTTTATGTTAATGGTAGAACATTAGAAATAATGCAAATTGCCTTCTGATAAGGAATTGACAAATTGTCAATATAATGGGACATGATGGAGATGAGAAAAGGGAAAGAATTACTAGGGAAATCAGTAGGAAGTTTCCTCAAAAACTAGGACGGGACCCACCATGTGACTCAGCTACATTGACTTTGGTATTTTTCCTAAAGAACTAAAATCAGCATTCTACAGCAATACAGGTATACACCCATATTTATAGCACACTTCACAATAGCCAAACTGTGGAATCAGTTTAGGCGTCCTCAATGGATGAATGGATAAAGAAAATGTGGTGTATATACACAATGGAGTTTTATTCAACCATAAAGAAGAATTAGATGATGTCTTTGCAGGAAAATGGGTAGAACTTAAGAACATCATGCAAAGTGAAAAAGGCCAGACTCAGAAAGTCAAGGGTCCTGTGTTCTCTCTCATTATGTGAAACTAGAGTGGAAAATATAAAAAAAGGGACCTCATGAAAAGAGAAGAGAGACTAGTAGAGTTGAGGAAGGGGATCAGAGGCAGTAAAGAGGGGAGTGAAAGAGGAGATACTAGAGAATGAAATTAACCAAACTATTTTATCTGCATGTACAAAGAGGTCACTTCTATGTATAATCATAAGACACCAATGAAAAAGGAGTGCATTAAATATGTACATATTAATGTGGAAAGATAACCACATTGTTTTTTTAAAAAGTTGTAGATTTATGCACAGGGGCACACACATTCGTGGCACATGCACACACAACTATAGCTTCATTGTGTGTGTGTTCACTCTGAAGAAAAGAATCTCAAGGGCATGTCTCAAACTATAAACAGTTGGTGACTAAACAGAAGTGTCGTGTTAGAGAGGGGAGAGACTTTTGCTTAATTACTGCATGTGTTTCTATTGGGTCGCTTAAAGGTTTTGCAACATGTGTAAAAACTTTTGTAATTAAAAAATTGTCTCATATGAAACAAATATGAAAATGACTCTGGCATGTAATTAAAGTAAAATCAAATAAAATATCTGCTCCACTTCCTCTCCACAGGGTCTCCCATCTGCCAGAAGAGCGAACAAGCGGGCCAGAACTACAGCGGGTGACGTCATTCATTCCACACTTTGGCTGTAGGACCACCCAGAGCAGGGTCAAGTCTTTGGCCCCAGTGGGAGGAGCCAGGCCTGGAGAAGCTGGTCCCCCACAATGATGGTTCCCATTTCTCTATGAAGAAACACACTTGCCCCAATCTCGCCCTCCCCTTCACCAGCCAGCTCCCCATCAGGAACCGCCCTCTCTCCACCTTGTTCCCAATGCAGAGGCCTCTGCTTTTCTCCTCCCGCCGTGGTCATTCTTGGAACTGCCTTCTCCGCTACTGGGGAGCTTCTCTTCTAACCCTGCACAGGTACAAACAGGACATCAGAGACGAGCACCACAGCCTTCATGAAATGTTCGCTGTATGCACACCCAAGGACATGACGTGCACCCTGGAGAGACACCTAAGGAGGCACCATCTGTGAGAGCTGCGCACAGTCCACACACCCACAACTTGGGTTTCCTGTGTCCTATTCTCAGCTTCTTTATGAGAAGCAGAAGGAAGGATGGCCTGATCACCTGCTTCCCTTACCTGTTGCCATGTTCACTTCCCTGTGAGCGAGCTTTTAGAAACTTGGGATGCGGCATTTAAACTGCTCACCTATTTAGAGCTACCTCTGCAGAAAACCAACTTGCTTAAAATGTCAAAGCTGTGGGTGAGTCAGGAAGTTTCTGGGCAGCCCAAATAAATGAAATGCAGTTCATCCAGTGAAGTACTGCCCATCTGCAAAGGCAAACCTGCCAACACCCAGAGCCATGTGCTCTTACTTAACATGCAATTCTAACAAGCTCCAACTGACATCAGATCAGAAGCAATGAACTAGAAATGACTAGAGGAACATACTAATAGCCATAGAAAGCGGTGCCTGACATCTTGAGAAGTCCGAATTGGAGAGGTAGGAAATAAGAAGCCAGGACAGCATTCTCAGTCTCTCTCTGCTTCCTGGCTGCCGTGAAGCTTGACCGTCCACCCCGATGTTCTGCATCACCTCAGGTCCAGAGTTACGAAATCAGTCAACCATACACCAAACCTCTGAAATGGTGAGCCAAAACAAACTTCCCTCCTCAAAAAAAGTCAGCACAGCAATGTGGGTCATTATGAAGGAAGACGGTCTTTCCTCCCCCAGGTCTGAAGGACTTGTTACCAGAGAGGGTCACCTCCGTACTCATCTGTCCTTTACCCCCACCATAAGCCAGACCTTCTGCTTCTTTTCTTACAGTGGGGTTGTATCCCAACCCCATGGTAAGTTGGAAATGTAGCTTCACCTCCTGAACATCCTGGCTTGGCCACATAGTCTGCTGAGGACCCTGAGGACCCTCATGATCATGTGACTCACTGGGATCTGTGGCTCTGCCAGTGCCCAGCATCACTAGAGAGTATGTGCTGCATGTCAACTGGCCCAGGGAAAGATCAAAATTCAAAGTACAGTTTCTTCCTAATGTGTGTGGCTTTAACATCATTGCAAAGTCAAAAAGGTGCATCTCGAACCGGCATAAGTTGAGAACCTCTGTATATTAGCTAGCTGTTCCTTTCTGTGGCTACTTATGAGGACCCCAAATAACAGCAGCTTAAGGAAGTTGTAGTTATATTTTTTGCTCACATAACAGGAAACCTAGAGGTAAGGATATAGTATAGAGGTTCTTGAATTCATTAGAAACCTATCCTTTTGTTTCATCCTTCTTAGCATGTGTCATTCATCCTCAGAGTCAATTGCTTCATGATCATGAGATGGCTGCTGCAACTCAAGTCCTCACATCAAAATTCCAGCCAGCAGAGAGAAGGAAGAAAAAAAAAGCATAATACTCATCTGAGTCAACCTTTTTCAACTAGCTTTACTCAGTTTTGTTTATATCTCATTGACCATTGGTCTCATTGGTCTCATTTTGTTCATATTTCTATGTGCAAGAAAGAAAGGAAATGTAGATTTTAACTGTAAACCCTGATGCTGATACTTATGGTAGAAGAAGAGATTTGAGGGAGGTAGCTAGCTCATATGGACACCATGGATAATGCAGAGAAAGATAGAGCTCTGCCTTCAAAGAGTGCAGGCTTCGGGGAAAATACTTTCCTTCCAAAATGGTTAAAATAATACTTGTATCCCATGACATAACTAAAGGAAAAAACTCAGTAATTTGCAGCAGTGTTTTCTCAAAATGTGCTTGACTGCTGAGTCTTGGGCTGAATTTGGTTTGTTTGTTTCAATTCCATAAGAATTACATTTCTGTCTGTACAATGCCCAGAACCTGCTCCCATTCACCACCGTTTATGCTCCCCTTAACTCTAGAAATGGGAGAATTTTTTGCTAATAGCAAATATCTGCAGCATTTCTCAGCCACATTTCCCTGAAAGACAAATGACAAGCACATGCACAAGGCATTGTGTCCCTGTCTGTCACCTCCCTGTCCCTTGGGCTTGCCCCTGTCATACTTAGGTTGTGGGCATCAACAGCTGTGACTCTTTCGTTGTGGCAACTTTATTCACAGAAGGATCCTCTGCCGGGACTGTGCAGCCCCTGACCAGGCAGGAGGTCGCCGTGGCTCCTGACACACAGGAGATGCCTTGTCTATTCCGTTTTGAGCCAATCTGACGTTTTCCTGGACAGATTGAATGCACAGAACTCTAATGTGTCTCTGGGGAGGGGCGGATTTCAAACTGATGCATTTTATTTCTGTCTTGGCAGGAGCAGGGATCCCCCTGCTAAGGTAGGAATGGAGGGAAGCGGCTTGAGCCAGAACCATGGGGTCATGTGGCATCACTAGGGCAGCTACCATTTACCTGTCTCCCTGCCCCCTGAGTTCCTAGGGTCCACCTTGTGGGTGGGCCTGGGAGGAGGGGGAGAGCACCACAGGCTGCTGCAGGTGGTGTGAAAGAGAAGCAGGACCTGGGGATACAGGGGATCATGAGCAGGGTCCAACCACTGGGGGAAGTGCCCCAGAGCAGCAGGTGTGCCCACCCAGTTTTCATTCATTCATCTTTCACAGATTGGGTTCCCTCTACTGGGCTTTACACTGGGATTAGACCTACCCAGGCCCTGCCCGTGTGGAATGGAGAAGTAGAAGGTACAAGGAGGGCTCGATGGAAGTTTAAGGAAAAGTCCCCCACTCAGGCCCGTGGTCACAGAGCCCTCCCTGGAAGGGGTCTCCCAACCTGAGTTCTGGAGGACAGATCAGGCAAGAAGAGATGAGGAGATGGGAGCAAGCTCTTGTGGGACCCTCTGAATGTGGTCTGCCCTGGTGCACGGTGAGGCTGGGCAGCCCTGGCTGACTGGGAAAAGTGGTGGGGTGGGGGAATGGGGCTAAACTGTCAGGAGAAGGGTGCATGAGCCCCAGTGGACTTTAGCAAGGGAGGGCCCACACCTGATGGCTGACTGGAGGACAGCCTGGAGTGGAGCCTGCCTGGCAGTCAGCCAATGGGCTAGAACTATGTCACCTGTGCAGGAAGGGACAGTAGGAACAAGAGGACAGATGCGCAGGTAACTGAAGAGATGACAGGGACTGGCTGTAGAGGGGGAGTGATGAGCAATGTCTTGGGGACTGGGTGACTTTGTCCCACCCTCATCCTTGCTCAGGGGAAAGATAAGTTCAGAGAGAGTCCAGTTGGGGGAGGTTTTGCAGGTAGATCCCTCCACCAATCGGCTGTGAGTTCGCAGATGTGGGATTCAGGAGAGAGCTGAAATGCCCCAAACCCTGCTTCGACCACTTCTCCCCACTGTTCTGTAAGGTATGATGGCTACACATAGTTCCCCTCAGGAGCATAAACTGCAGTAAGAAAGAACCAGAGTCCTGAAAAAAGACAGTGTCCTGGACATGCACAAATCCTGCGCAGATGGACAGCAGGTCATTTTTAGATGTGCTTCTTCAGGGCACCCTGCCAGCTGAGTACTAGACTTCACTCTGTTGGGCAGTAATGAATCAGAAGATCAGAAAGGCAAAATGACTTCAGTTGACCTAACCAATTAGTGGCAAGGATAGAAATGCGTTCCAGGTCTTCCTGCTCCTGTGTTGGATCTGAGGAAGTTAGTACAGGACTTTGGAGTTAGGTGAATCAAGATTTGAAGACTTACTAACCTCTCTGAGCCTCAGTTTTGCCATCTGCAAATTGGGGGAAATGACTCTACCTTCGCACAGCAATGCTACGGGGCTTGAGTGAGACGATGCATGCCTGGAACACAGTGCAAGCTGTTCCTGGTACATGGAATTACTCAATTATTGTTGTTTTTATGTAATGAAGCACCTACGGACACCTGTTCAGTAATCAATCATGCGAGCAAGACAGGCGGCCCAGGACCTAGACGAAGAGCTTGTCAATGGAACATGATTGCAGGTGGGCTTGGTTTTTGTTTCTGTTTTGTTTTGTTTCTTTTTGCAATACTTGGTATTAAACCATGGAGTGCTCTCCCACTGAGCTACATCTTTCTGATTTTTTTTATTTTGAGACAGGGTCTTACTAAGTTGCCCAGGCTGGCCTCCAACTTGTGATCCTTCTGTCTCAGCCTCCAGAGTCACTGGGATCACAGGCGTGTGCCACTGGTTGGGCTTGTTTTCCTTAAACATCAGAAAAGCTGAGTTCATTCTCCCTCCAAAGCTGAACATAGACCAGGCCTGGACCACATCTGGGGCTGGGAGGAGTTAAAACCCGGCCTCCTGGAAGGCCTGACCATACCTGCAGCAGCCTAAGATGCAGATGGCCGGTGGGTGCTCTGGCCTTGGGTTCAGTGCTGCTGCCCATGTCCCAGCCCCACCCCTCCAGCAGTCAGACTTCATGGAGTCAGGTCCAGGAATCCATGCCTCAGTCAGAGGTGTGGGCAAGAGCAGTCAGGAGGGTCCCAGTCATTGGGAAGATAGGTGGGAGGTGTGTCCTTGGCACTCGCTCTGCAGGGCTGATGCCAAGGCCAGCAGAAGGCCCGACTCAGCCCAGCTCCTCATCTGGGTCCCTCATCACAGGCCCCACTGACAATGGTGCATGACCATGAACTCACAGCCAACAACCCCTCTAAGCCGTTTCGGGCAGGGCCGCCCCTGCAGGAGCTCTTGAAATCTTGTGTATGCAATTGCAGTGCAGGAGACACTCTTTCAACTCTCAGGTTCAGATGTAGCCATTTCTAAAATTAAAAGAAAAAAAACCTGCTACAATTCAAAGTGAACTTTGTTTCTATAAAAAGGAAAAAGAAATAGAGCTTTAAAAAATAAAATAAAACATAGCCCAAACTGGAACATTTTAACATGAGACTGATACATAAATACGCATAAAAGAGTGATTTGGGGTTTTTTTCTTCTTCTTTTTCCCTCAGTTGTTGAATGTCATTGAAAATCCACCAAAAGCTCTGCAGGTCATGAGTAGCATGATCCCCGCACTGCTCACCTCTCTCCACAAGCAGGACAGAGGCGTGTGTTCACATCTGCTCCTCCAGTGACTCCCCGTGTGATCCTGCCCAGGTTATTTCCCCTCTCCAGCCTCTCTGGAAGGAGCCTAATGATATCCACACCAAGGCGTTCGAGCATGAGCAAAAGAAAGCAGGTTGTGCTATAGGAAGAAAGGGGAGCTGGCGCTGGGCTGCCACCAGAGGGGACTCCACATGCTTGGCCCTCCTGTGGTAAACAAATTCATTTTTCTTTGTGAAAACAGATTTGAGAACAGGACTGAGGATAGCCAAGAGCAGGGAGGAAAAGAAGAGAATATCTCATAGTCAACAAGGAAGAAAAATGATCACTCACACACACACACACACACACAGAGGCAAGCACACACATGGGGGTGTGTCAAAGGGGCACAGGAGCTAATTGAAAGAACTCCCATGGTCAAAGTGAGGACAATTTAAGCAACAAATACATAAAGCTACCTTGGATTGTAACCCAAAGCATAAAATAAATAACCACAAGACTGTACAAATACAGAGAAATGATTGAATAAACTGATAAATGGGGGGAGCAAATTCCAAATTATTCATGAAGAATTCCAAATTATTTATGTAGAGACACCATGCTCAAGGAGGTAGAGCATAATCCACCACCCACTCCATAATTGTGAGTGGTGTGTAGTGACTTCTTTCCAAGAACACAGTGTAGCAAGAGAGGCATAAAGAGTACTCTAGAGAGATCCCACAAGCACTACCCCAGCCAGGTGACCAACAGTCATGAATCATATTGGCCACACGTGCCATTGATGTGACATGATGGAAATGACACTCTTCCCATGTGATCTTCAAAAAAACCTACAACCTCACCCTAATTGTGAGTAAAACATCAGAAAAATCTCCAGAGTCAGATACCCTACAGAATATCTGGCTGGTCTCCTCCACTGTTAAAGTCAACAAAAATGAAGAAACTGTCTGAGAAACTGTCACAGTCAAGAAGGACCTAAGAAGGCACTGTTACTATACCGAAAGTGGCATTCTAGATGAGATCCTGCTACAGTCAAAAGACGTTCAGTAATAACTAAGGAGATCTGATTAAACCATGTGCTTTGGTTAATAAAAATATATCAATAGTGTTCTATTAATTCCAACCAATTGACTACACTAATATATAAGATGTTTATTATAGGGGAAAATTCATGGGGAAAAGGTATAATGAAACTCTCTGGACTATCTACTCGATTTTTCTGTAACCCTAAAAACTATTATAAAATCCATTTTTTAAAAAAGAGGAGGATGCTGAGTGTCTATACACCCAATGACTTGGGAGGCTGAGATAGGAGGCTCACAAGTTTGAGGCCAGTGAGACCCTGGCTTACAGTACAAAATTTTAAAAGGGCTAAGGATATAGCTAAGTGCTAAAGCTCTTCTGGGTTCAATGCAGTGTGGAAGGAGGGAAGGAAGGAAGGAAGGAAGGGAAAGAGGGAGGGAAGGGAGGGAGGGAGGGAGGGAGGGGAACAGAAGGAAGGGAGATGAGAAAGAAGAGGAGGGGAGTCAATTCTTTGTACATGTCTCAATAAAGGGTTGACACGTACAAAGGAGGGCATCATAAGCACACAAGATAAGAAGGGCTCAGATGAAGGGAACTGGGGTGTGGTCATGACAACAAAGTTGTGAAACGATGGGCGAATCTCTGAGGGAAGGCAGGGAAAGGAGCCTGCACTGGTGACAGACCACAGGCTGTCCTTGTGTTTGCTAGCCAACATTGACACACAGGTTGGGCGTTTTGGATACGTGAACCTTGATTCAGTAAAGAAGAGGTGTTGTTTAAATTCATGGTCATCTATAGAAGAGGAATCCTTTCTTATAACTATCCTTTTGATCTCCCAATCATCTCGATAGATTTAGACTTTCCCAGTGCTGAATCTGGAAGCGAGCAACAGGAAGAGATAGGAAAAGAAAAGAGAGAAACCCAACAAGATGGCAGAAGGCTGAGAACCCTTTGGGGGAAGGGGCCAGTGAGAAACGCCCCTGGACTCTCACGACAGGAGTGTGACAGGCATGGTTTTAGGTGGTTTGCCTTGGTTCATACAATGTGACTGTCCTGGGCTGCCACCATTCACCACTGACAGCTCTGCTGAGTGGTGGCCCAGAGACTGTCGATATTTGACTGGCGTTAGGGTTTGGATATGCAGCGTCCGCTCAGAACCTCCTATGATAGCACAGAAGGATTCAGAAATGAAATGATTGACTTGTGAGAGCTGCAACCTCATCAGTCCATCCTAGTTTGAATGGACTTACCGTGAGGTACCTGTAGGCAGGTGGGGATTGGCTGGATGAGGTAGGTCACTGGGGTCATGGTGCATCTTCCCTGTGGCCCATTCATTACCCTTTCTCTCTTTCTCTGCTCTTTTGACCTTCATGAGCTGAACAGATTTCTGCCACCATGGCCTCCTGCCATAATGTTCTGCCCCACCTTGGTCCCAGAGCAATAGACTTGGTCAACCATGGATTGAACCTCTAAAATGAACCAAAATGAACATTTCCTCCTCTAAGTTGTTCTAGTCAGGTATTTTGGTCAGAGAGACAAAAAGCTGACCAACACAACTGGGGAGAGAAGTCAGGCAAAGGGCTTATTTGGGCACCTACTTGGGTAGAGATAAAGAAACAACTGCAGGGCACAGAGCAAGAAACAATAATTTTAGTAGATGTCAGAAACTGAATATGGAGATGAGCGAGAATGGTGGTGGGGTGCTGGCAGCACTCACACACATGCAGAGAGGTGAGTCTGCCTGTATCCTTCCTGGGAGAGCTTGCATAGAAAATGGGCCTGCCCAAGTGGGCCACAAGAACACAGCGCAATGCTACCCTTCCAGCTGGGCGTGTGTTTTTCTGTTGCTGACAATCCTCTCTTGTGGTTAACACCAAGCACACTCTTCACTAATCAGCACCCCCAAGAAACATCTGTTTTTCTTCTTTCTGGTTGATATTTTCAAATAGAGATCTCTGAACAGCTAAGCTGAGTGTGTGTGTGTGTGTGTGTGTGTGTGTGTGTGTGTGAGTGTGCGCGACTGGCAGGTGGGAAGTAGGAAGCAGGCAGGTAGCCAGGACAAGCTCTATTTGAATCTCTCCCTCACCGCCTCACCCTGCCTGATGTACCGCTGTCACACATGAAGCTTTCAATTGATGGTGGCTAGTGCTGCTGTGGCTGTTAGTAGCCATGAAGGCTTGGGATGGGAGGTGACCAGGGATGGACAGGGATGCCTCAGGTTGCGAGATGACTCTAGTTGGCAGCATGAAGATGGCAGAGGACTCTGAGGCCTTAGAGCACCAAAGGTGACTCAGAGGAGATGGGGCAAATGGAGGCTGAGAGGATCCAGGGCACATCTGAATGGAGACCAGCCCTCCAGATAGGGTGGAAATAAAAGACAGCAACAACTGGGGAGAGGTCCCAAGGCAAACAAGAATAGGATCCAAGCACAAAGCTCAGGCATGGGCTTGCCCTCCCAAATAGCCCCATGGACCATACTCGAGTCATGTTTCCTAATGGTAAAATCCCTCTTGGTAAATCCTTCCTGTGTCCCTCTTGGTCTGTTGTAGTCGCCTTTAAAAAAAAAAATCACTGTGACCAAAAGATTTGATAAGAACAGCGTAGAAGAGGTGGTTTAGGTCTCAGTCCACAAGAGTCCACTCCATAGCTCTGGGCCTGAGGTGAGTCAGATCACCACAGAAGGGCATGGTGGAGGGAGGCAGCTTAGGGCAGGGCAAACAGGAAGCAGAGAGAGCTGCGCTCACCAGGGAAAATATATAAATTCCAAAGGCATGCCCCCAGCGACCCACCTCCTCCAGCTACTCCCTGCCTACCTGCCGACAGTCACTACCCAGTTAATCCACGTCAGTGGACTGATGCTCTGATTAGGGTAAGGCTCTCATAATAGAATCATTTCACCTCCAAACTTTCTTGCATTGTCTTACACAGGAGCTTTTGGAGGACACCACACGTCCAAACCATAACATGGTCTGAATGTTTTACAGGTACAACTGCTAAGCCACAGCTCCGGTTCTGTTGTGAACACAACTGTCAACAGCAAGGTGACATTCAGGCCCATTGAGATGTTTTCTGGGTCCTTGCTCTGTCATCCTGTCTCATCCAGGCCTCAGGGACTCTGTGAACCATCCCTGACAGTGAAGAGAGCCTTGATCAAAACAATGAGTTCTTTGAAATGCACCCCCTCCTTTGAAAACCTCCACCTCCTCCAGCCCCTGCAACTTCCAACTCCCAAGCAAGTTAGCACTCGCATTCTTCAGGCTCACCATGCTTCTGCTTCTGAGATTGCACACTGCTGGATGCCATCCTCAGTTGCTGGTGCAGTCCGCCTGCTCCCACTGCACTGCACAGGCCTCACTCAGCTAAGCCCCCTCACAGCTATCATTTCCCCAACCAGCTCAGGGATGCAGTGACTCCTCCCAGCTCCTGGGCCCAGAGGAGCTTTATATCTGCTGGTTGGTCTCCACTCAACATACTCCTTAGTTTTTCTAGGCCAAGGGGTCAGGCCACTTTCTTACCATTGCCATCCTAAAACACAAAACATCATCTGGAAATTTGATGGGTAGAGTGTTCTGCTTCCTTCTGTTCCTCACATGCACACAAAAGCAATCCCATTAACCTCTGGGTGTCAGGATACCCATAAAGAAAGCCCAGGCATTATAAATGCAACTGCTAGTCTCCTTCTGGCTTCAATATATAATATGTAACATGTTATATGGACTAATGTCGAATATAATATATAGCATAAAATAAGTAGAATCTGAAACATAATATTGTGTGTGTGTTTGTGTGTATGTGTCAGGAACTGACATATACTACACTTAGAAAATAGCAACAAGTATTATTATCATTAGTATTAGTATTATTATTAAATTTAATCCTTCTACCATTTGTCTTTGCAATAAAAATGTCTCTGCAATAAAATTTCTGTACGATGAAAGGAATTCCAACACTCTTTATTTTATTTTTTAAAACTTTTACCGACTTCATTTTGATTCATTGTACACAAATGGGGTACAAATTTTCATTTCTATGGTTGTGCATGATGTAGATTCATACCATTCATGTAATCATACGTGTACATAGGCTAATGGTGTCTGTCTCATTCCACCATTTTTCATACTCCTCCACATCCCCCTCTCATTTCCCTCTTCATAATCTAAAGTTCCTCCAATCTTCTCTCACCCCCCACCCCTTCAACCCGATTATATATCATCATCCACTTATCAGGGAAAACATTCAGCCTTTGTTTTTTGGGGATTGGCTTATTTCACTTAGCATGATATTCTCCAATTCCATTCATTTATCTGCAAATGCCATAATATTATTCTTCTTTATGGCTGAGTGGTATTCCATTGTTATATATACCACAGCTTCTTTATCCATTCATCTGTTGAAGGGCATCTAGTTTGGTTCAAGATGTACAGGTGATCAATAAATGTATGAAAAAGTTTTCAACATCTTTAGTAATTAGAGAAATGCAAATTAAAACAACTCTAAGATTTCATCTCACTCCAATTAGAATGGCTGTTATCAAGAACACAAACAATAATGCATGCTGGCATGGATGTGAGGAAAAAGGCACACTTTTACATTGCTGGTAGAGTTGCAAATGGGTACAGCCAGTCTGGAAAGCAGTGTGGAGATTCCTCAGAAAACTTGGAATGGACCCACCTTTTAACCCAGTTATCCCACTCCTTGGTTTATACCCAAAGGATTTAAAATTAGCATACTACAGTAAAAACACAGCCACATCAATGTTTATAGCGGCTCAATTCACAATAGCTAGACTGTGGATCCAGTGCTGTTATCAGCTCTGTTACTACACATTTTATCCATTGCTAGGAGTTCTAAAGTTCTAACCTGGGTAAGGAAATCTGACTTTAGTGAAAAAAATGAAACTTTTTTCCAGTTCACCAATCTATATCTCAATTACTTTACAAGTTTGCAGCATGTGAACTATCAATGGTAGAGAAGAGGAAGGTGCGACCCATCAGATGGATAAATCCAAGCTAGCCAGGGTTTACTTTTTCATAGCTCACTGTGATGTTAGCTTTCCGTCACTGTGACAAAACCTGACATTAGCAACTTATAAGGAGGGAAGGTCTATTTTGGCTCATGGTTTCAGTCCTGTTGCTCTGGGCCTATGGAAGCACAGTACATCACATACAAGAGCATAGCAGAGGAAGAATGTTCACTTCATGGCAGCCGGGAAGCAAAGCAAAAAGACAGAAAAGGGCCAGGTTTCCAATGTACACTCCAAAGACACACCCCCAATTGACTAACTTCTTTCCACTGGGCACCGCCTCTTATAAGTTTCACCTCCTCCCAACAGGGCCAGAAACTGGTAACCAAACCTCTCATACATGGACCCTTGGAAGCCACTTCCAAACCATAGCACACCCATTCTTTCCCCCAATTAAAAGAAAGGCACACAATCTGACCCACAGCCCATTTATTCTGTTGTCCCAATAATCAGTCTCATACATTTATTGCCGTCCTTACTTTTCTACAATCACCACCACCTTAAGCTCAATGCATCTTAGAAATTCTCTAACACTGAGGAATGGGCACACTATTGTTCATTTCCTTTGATTTCAAAGAAAAAACTTTAAGATTCTCTTAGAAGCAAATAAAGGAAGGGGGTGGATATGATCACTAAAGAGACATGAATATAAAGGATGATATTTTGACCACTGAGTTTCCACCAATCCCAGTGACAGAAAAAGGTGGAATTGTGGCACCCAGAGACTCTCAGGTACACCAACTCTGGGTCCAAGACACTCAAGCCTCTCCTCCAGTCCCCAAATGTATGCATGAGCCTAAGAGGAAAGACTCCACATCCATGCTGGGAACTAGTAAGAGAAAGCGCCCCCAATTTTCCAAAAACGCGAGGTGCATCAGCAGGAAAAGGGGCCAAGTAGCTGAGGAGAAAGTTCTCCTGCCCACCTGCCATTCTTCATTTGTGGAAACAGATCCATGTGGGAAAGGGAAACACCAGTCAGAGGTTCCCTCCTGATCTTGATTGAGAAAATAAATGTGATTCCAGAGCCATGGATGTGGAGCAAACCCTAATCCATGGAGCCTCCCAACTAGTGTTTTGTAACCTGATTTGCAGTACACATGATCAAAACATCTTTAGAGTATCCAAAGTGAACTTCAGATTCAATGCAATCCCTATCAAAAATACTAATGACATTCTTCAACAGAAATAGAAAATATCCTAATATTCATATGGAATCACAAAAGACCCTGAATACAGTCAAAGCAACACTGAGTAAAAAGAACAAAGTTGGAGACATCACAGTACCTGATTTCAAAACATACTACAAATCTGTGGACCAAAGTAGCATGGAATTGACATTAACACAGATACATAGACCAATGGAACAGAATAGAGAATCCAGAAATAAATCCATGTATTTACAGCTACCTGATGTTCAACAAAGACACCCGGAACAAGCAGTGGAAAAAGGACAGTCTCTGATTAGTGGTGCTGGGAAAATGGATTTCCACGTGCAGAAGAGTGAAACTAGACTCTTGTCTCTCATAATATACAAAAGTCAACTCAAAATGAACCAAAGACAATTTTAAGACCTCAAACTCTAAGACTTCCAGATCATACGTATTTACATATGGGAAACACTTTGGAACATTGGTCATGGCAAAGACCTTTTGGATATGACCCAAAAGAATAGACAACAAAATAAAAAATTGACAAATGGAATTACACCATGTTAAAAAGTTTCTTCACAGTAATGGAAACCATAAATATATATTGACAACATAATTTTTAACAGCAATCTATTATTCAGATATGCCACACTTTATTTAACCAATCCCCTAATTCTAAACACTTAGGGATTGTCCCCTAATTTTTCACTACAATATAAAACTCTGCCCTGAGTCTAATAAAAACATCTTTAATGACTTGTCCTATTATTACCCTAAGAGAAACTCCAAATGGAATTGTGATATAGGCACAATGATAAGGCCGTATTTCAATGACTGCACTGCTAACTTTTTCTACCAAAAAGGCATGGCATCTTACAATCCCACCAGTGACAGGGGAAGGTCCATTCTCCCCATATCCCTCCTAATGGGATTTGGCATTTAAAATAAAAGCACCTGCCAGAGCCATTAAAGTTTATATGCAGGTACCCTTTGATACACTAACTGCTTTTTTAGGAAATTCCCCTGAAGAAACGTGACACATGTTTACAAAGACACATAGAAGAGACATGCAGTGGAAGAGTGGGGTGAATAACGGGCCCATCTTTGCCAGAGTCCTGTCAGTTGTTCCAGCTCAGTCTTGTCATCCTGTTTCTACCAAGGACAGCAAGAGTCTTCCCACTTCCACATATTGTTCTACTGGGATCATTATTGTTAGTATGAGACCTTAACTCTCCTCTCTACCCACCCCCTTAATGAGAAAGCCAATAGCAGTGTTTCTGTTGGATTACCATTCGTACTCCTTTTCCAACTCTGCATTTCTGGGGCAGCAACCCTCCTAGCTTGTGAGCCCAGGCGCCCTTATCTAATCAAGAAGATGTATCAGTAGAAAATAAATGAATATCAAAAGCAGATTTACACTCATCACACCTTGGCTCCAAAGCTTGTAGCACTTCCCTGTTTCTCATCACCCAAAGTCACTTCCCAGGTCCTTCTTCATTCTCCCCTGGCCCTTTTCTAAGGTCTTCTTTCTCAGGTCCCATGAGTGGGTTCTACCAAACAAGCATCCAACTTGTTAACAACAACTTCTTAACAAACAGTACCTGTGGTCACCTCTACATTCCCTCTTCCCCCACTACCACCCAGACCCTGAAGTCCACCCCTCCAGCTTGTTCCTTCCAAGCAAAAGCTAGAATATGTAGAGAATCTGAAGACCTGTAACAGAGAAGGAAGACCCCATGGAAAGCAGGAGTAGGTTTGGCCTCCCTTTCCTGGTACCTAAAATATCTTCATCCACTAAACTGGGTTTCAGATTTCCTTACTCTGATATTTATTCCATCAGTTAGGAATTCATGTAATTGGATCACAAAACTTATTTTACATGCAAATAAGTTCCAAAGGGTACCTGAGAATGAATTCCTTATTTTCATCAGCTCTCTTGATATCAAAGCCTAAGTGGCTGTCATGTGTGTTAGGAATCTCCATAGGATATGGAGTGGGTAGTAGTATGGTTTAAATCCAAAATGTCCCACCAAAGTACAAATGTTGAAGGCTTGGTCACCATCCTGTGGTGCTGTTGGGAGGTTATGGAACCTTTAGGAAGCGGGTCCTAATGGGAGGTAGTTAGGTCACTGAAGTCCTGCCCTCACAGAGGGATATTGGGAGCCTAGTCCCTTCCCATCTCTCTCTTTGCCCCCTGTGTGTGATGAGCTGAGCAGTTACTACCAACCATGCACTCTCACCATGATGGACTGTGGGGCCACAGCCCCAAAACAACAAAACCAACAAACCATGGACTGAAACCATGAGCCAAAATAAATCTTTCCTCCTTTAAGTTGTTCACCTCAGGAGTTTTGTCACAGTGATGGAAAGCTAACTAAGGGCAAGAGTGACTTTGTAGGGAGGGAAACCTAGGTTACAGGGTAGAGTGGGATCATGTGAAACCTTTGAAACAAAGGGAAGGGGCTCTCCAAAGAAAGAGGAGCACAGAAAAGGTAGCAAAAGGATGCCAAAACTTACTTTGCTTACTTACATCAACATTCACTTCGTGGGGTAAAACGAACCCAGGAAAAGGAAAGGGCAACCCTCTTCCTTTTTCTTCTTCCTACCCCCATTCTTTTCCATTGGGGCCTCCTCCTACCAGGATGGTTGTAGAGCAGGCAGGCTCAGGCAGCTTCAGGTCTGTCCCAACCCTCTTCCTCACCAGCAACACAGCACTGAGTTGTCACAGAACTCTCTCAAGACAAGCAAAGGAATTTTCCATCTCATGGTTAAGTGCACTTTTCCAAAGTGTGGGAGAAAAAGTTAAATGACACTTCATGAAGCGGATCCTTAAGTCACAGAAAATGTTTCTGTTGTTTTCTTCCATCACTTAAGGCACTTGCTTTTGTCCTTGCATGTGCAAAAAGGGCTGGAGTCATCTGGATTCAGTTGTAAGGCTCTGCTTTTCTGGAAAGGAAAAACAGGGAACCTTTTAGAATCATGATCCACCAAACAATCTTGGTTTACTTCAGAAGAGAAGCCTGCAGCTCAATGAGTTGAGGTAACCTTCCAAAGGTTGCACAGCTGAGAAGACAAAGCCGGGACCCTGTCCCTGGCCTGAGTCAGCACTGACTCCAGGATCTCCCCCACTTGCCCAAGCTCCTCCCAAGCCCATCACAGATTTTCTATTTATGACTTTGGACTTATTTTCTTTTTTCCCCTATTTTTATGTGTGTATTATAATCACACATAGCAGTGGGATTCACTATGCCATATTCATATGTGCACATAATATGCTTGGATCAATCTCATTCCCCAGTACTCTTCCCTCTCTAGGATTCCCTTGCTTTACTGTACTGGTCTCCTTCCTATTATTACTAATTTTTTTTTTTTTTTTTTGTGCTGGGGATTGAACCCAGGGCCTTGTGCTTGTGAGGCAAGCACTCTACCAACTGAGCTACATCCCCAGCCCCTATTATTACTTTTTAAATTAGTGAATTATAATTTTACATAAAAGCAGGATTCACTGTGGTGTATTCATACATGGACATAGCATAACTTGGTAGATTTTGTTTCCCAGGACCTCTCCCTACCGTCCTCCCCTTCTCCCTCCTTCTTGATCCCTTTCCTCTACTCTATTGGTCTCCCTTTTATTTTTGTGAAATCCCTTGTTTTATTCCTTTCTTTATCCTCTTTAGCTTCCATATATGAGAGAAAATATGACACTTGACTGAGTCTGGCTTATTTCACTTTGTGCTTGTTTTCATAAAAAGAGTCTCTCACTTGTATGAGCTTCAGGCCCCAGAAAAACCTAGATCTACCTCTGCTGACCAATAACACTTAGGGGAAGTTGAATCTCAGTAGGAAGCCAAGTGCATCTCCAGGTCATCTCCAGAGTCCCTCAGAGGGGACTTCGATTAGCATGGGTTACGGAGGCCCTGATGGACAGGCCTTAGGATGAAGAGAGCTTTCCCAGAGCAGCTCACATTATCCCTGGTGCTGATCTCTGAACATCCAGTTCATAAACACATCCAAAATGGATTCACTCCTTGCATGAGTAGGGGAAGAGTTGTCCTGTCTTCACAGGATTTTCCATGGGCTTAGAATTCCGTTTTTATAGTTCATTCCCATGAATGACAAGTTCCCATCCAATCCATTCTCATGGGACCAGAACCCCTGAGAGGAGTCGGTCAGGTTGAGGGAGGAGAACCAGAGGGCTGGAGAGGGACAGTTGAAAGAAAGACAACTCTAATGCTCTGGAATTGGAGATCACCACGTGTGGACACTGGAACTGATGTGGTGTGATAGACGCTGAGACACACAGCTGGAGAGGCTGTGACTTAGTCCACTTGGGCTGCTATAACAAAAGTACCACAAATTATGTGGATTATAAACAACAGAAATTTATTTCTCTCAGTTCTAGAGGCTCGAATGTCTAAGATCAAGGTTCCCCTGAAGATTCAAAGTCTAGTGAGGGCTGCTCACTCATCACAGATGGCAACTTCCTGCAGTCCTCACAGGGTGGAAGGGGAAAACTCGCTCCCTTGAGCCTCTCCTCTAAGGGCTGCATTATGAGTGTCATCTTTATGACCTCATCACCTCCCAAAGGCCCCACCTCTTAATATCATCACACTGTGGGAGTCAGGGCTCCAACACGTGCATTAGGGGAGGACACAGTCCAGGGTGGGCTGGCAGAAGGAGTCAAAGGGACTTTTATGTCTTGTTCAGGAGCTTCAACTCTACCCGGCACCCAAATGAGGAGCAGCTACCACAAGGGAATGAAAAATTTTGTTTCTCATTTTAGGAGGATGGCTCTGCCTAGAGAATGGAGACCATGAATAAAGTGACCCATACCATAATGTCAACCAGAGTCCAGACAGATGCAAGGTTATGGAAAAGTAGGTGGATTGGAACCCAGTGCAACAACATGATCCACATGCTCTTCACATTGAGGAGGGTCCAGACACCTCTGCCTCTACCTCTACCCCTCCCTTTAAGATATAAAATAAGTATAAATAGTACATTTAAATAACTATGAATATATTAAATAATGGCATTATAAATATTAACATTGTGATTTTAATAATATGCTAATAAATTATAGATTATATATTTACATTCCAAATCATTTGAAATCAAGTTGGAAGCATCATATCCCTTTATCCCTAAGTACTGTAGTATCTATTTCTTTTTGTGGGGGAGCAAGGGTACCAGGGATTGAACCCAGAGGGACTTAACCACAGAGCCACATCCCTGGCTGTTTTTTTTTTT
>JAJEJO010000165.1:100344-117639 GCA_020662805.1 Glaucomys volans
CCCTGGCTGTTTTTTTTTTTCTTTTTTCTTTTTTTTGAGACAGGGTCTTGCTAAGTTGCTCAGGGTCTTGCAAAATTGCTGGGATTGGCCTCAAACTCCCAATCCTCCCGCCTCAGCCTCCTGAGCTGCAGGCATTATAAGCATGCACCACTGTGCTCAGTTTGCTGTGTCTATTTCCTAAGATAAGACAGTTTTCTTACAAAACTGCAGTACCAATATCAAAATCAAGAAATTTCACCCAGGCATGGTGGCACACATCTGAGTCACAGATACTGGGGAGACTGAGGCAGGAGGATCCAAGTTCCAGGCCAACCTCAGCAACTTAGTGAAACCCGATCTCAAAATAAAAACATAAAAAAGACTGGGAATGTAGCTCAGTGGTAGAGTGCCCCTGAGGTCAGTGCCAGTACCAGAAAAAAAGAGAAAGAAATTAATTTAGTACTGGTGTTATCTGTCCACAGTACATATCCAAATTCCAATTGTCCTGGTAATATTCTTTATAGCAATTATTTTCCTGACTCAGCCTCCAATCCAGGACCCACTTTACATTTCAGTGCCATGGCCCTTTAGTCTCCCTTCATCTTCACAGTTCCTTAGTCTTCATCTTCTGTGACCTTGGCACTTTCTAAGAGAACAGGCCAGTTATTTTACAGGATGACTCTCCGCTGGGGTGTCTGATATTTCCTCATGATTAGATTTGAGTTACATGTTCTGGGTACAAACCTCCCGGAAGAGATGCTCAGCACTTCAGGGCGGGATGCACGGGCCGTGTCCCACTCTTGGTGATATGAACAGGCATCATTTGCTTAAGGTCAGATATTCTTTCAGAAAAGTTGGGTCACACTGGATATGTTGTTTCATAAACCACTTTTTCATTCAACTATTTATTAAAAAAAGTTTGGCTTGTTTTAAAATATTCTTACACAGCATCATTTTAAAATCTGCACATTTCCATTGTATACACACCATATTTAATTGTTAAAACTCCTATCATTTGTCAAATTTCAACATTATGCCAATTTTTGCTACCATTAACCATGGTCGTACGGAATATTTTTATAAATAATTCTTTATGTCCATCAAAGATTATTGCCTGTCAGTGATCTTTAGAACTGGAATTAAGAGCCAAGGATTATCCACATTTTTAAGGCTTAAAAGTGCCATTTAAAAGGCCCTATCCTCACAAGCGTTCCGGTCTGTACTCCTGATTATAGTGTATGCAAGTGTTTATTTCACCTCTGTCTCCCTGCAGCCTCCCCAAATTAGGGTTTTGTCATTTTAAAAAATCTTCTATTGCTTTAATATGTGTTTCTTCAGTTAGATTATTGGACTTTATTTCACACATTTTGGGTCATTTTTGTTACTCTTTGGTTTCCTATATACCTTCACTTGCTTTTTCTGCTGAGTTTTCATCTTTTGTTATATACACAGTTCACATCACTATGGTATGCAAAATTTGTAAATTCCGTTTTGAGTTCTTCCTTGACGGAACAGTTCTGTGTATTATTTTGCTTGAATTTCCACGCAGCATTTCTCCCACTCTGTTTAGAATGAATTTTGCAGAGCAGGTCCTGGAAGCAGACTAAGAGAACAGGCTTTGGACCCGGGCAGTTGAGATGTTGAGTCCTATCTGTGCCAGGTGACTTTGGGAGGGTCTACCTCACTGCATTTCAATTTTCTCATCTGTGAGGCAAATAGGAGATAAAAATAGGATAGTGGTGAGATACCCGCTACAGGCAGGTGTGTAAAGTGCTTGTTGGTGGCACTTGGGCCATGTTGCTTGTGACAGGTGTTTTGTTATTGTGATGTGGCCTCGTAGGCAGCACATTTGGAGAGTTGATTCATCAGAACATGGACAAGAGAACAGGAAGGGCAGACGTGGCATCCCAGTGAGCTACCAAGGACAAGAACTGAGGCTCTTAAAAGGAGCCCCAGGGAGGGCCAGGCTGGAGCTCATTAGACAGCATGTAACAGTGGACTGTGTTGGTGGCTCTTCTAGGTGACAGTCACAGGGCAATGCTACATTCTGCACCCTCTTAACCAGCCCTCTAAGCTGGCAGTTAGGCTGTCAGAGTGGTGAAGCAGTTGTCATTTTGATGGATTCACTTTTCTTGGCTGCACAGACGTCTGTCTTTGGTGACATTCAACAGCTTCCTGAGGTTCCCACATGTGAATCTGTGGGCTGCAGACTTGCAGTTTCGACCTAAGTTAATAAACATGTATGGGCCTCTAAGTAAGTTAGGAATGAAGTAGAAAACACTAAGCCTTCCTATGGGCACCAGGACACAGGCTTTAATTCCAGCTCCTTGGGAAGTAGAACAAGAGGATTGCAAGTTTGAGGCCAGTCTCAGCAACTTAGCAAGACACTGTCTCAAAATAACAAATACAAAGGTCTGGGGATGCAGCTCAGAGGTAGAGCATGCCAGGATTCATTCCCAGTAGAAAAGGAAAGAAAAGACAAGACTCAGCCCAGTGCTTGGCACATAGTAGGTGCTCATCTAATACAAGGTGCTTCTTCCTTCCCTCCTTTCCTTGCTCATTCTCTTCTTCTCCCCTTCCTCAGGAACATGGTACATTTGAAAGAGCATGCACAGGCACAGGGTCCAAGCTCTGATCCTGCTCAATACCTGCTTTGTGATATCAGGCAAAGTACATGCCCTCTGAACTTCTCTCTACTATGAAAGATGGTTTTGGGGACACATTACTAAGGGTCTTGCTAACTCTAACATTTTTTTTTATTTTTTATATTTTTGGTACTGGGGATTGAACTCAGGGGCACTTGACCACTGAGCCACATCCCCAACACTATTTTGTATTTTATTTAGAGACAGGGTCTCAATGAGTTGTTTAGGGCCTTGCTAAGTTGCTGAGGCTGGCTTTGAACTTGTGATCCTCCTGCCTCAGCCTCCCAAGTGCTGGGATTACAGGCGTGCGCCACCACGCCCGGCTTAACTCTAACATTTTATAATTGTATCATATAAGATTTGCCATGATTGGATGTTCCTGAACACTCACTCACACTTGAGATATTCGTCCACACACAGGAAACACAACTGGAGGCAGGAGGTGCACAGAGCCCAAAGCATGAAGCCTGGAGGGTACTGGGAGGAAGCTTCCATCCCAGCCTTTTCTCATCTCCTTTCTAGGCCCTCCTTCCTGGCAAATGCCCTGGGGAAGCACCGGTGTGACCACATTCCCCCAGAATCCAGCTTTGTTATGAGGCTCAACTGGCTAACTACTTGTCAGACCTCAGCTATGCAGATGTTAGTGGGCCAAATTCTTTCCAAACCCATGATGGAAATTGAAAGAAAATCATGTGAGACCTGCCTGGATAAGAGCACATTCGCTACCACAAATGGTGCCATCCCAAAGACAAAGATGTAGCAGCTCAGAGCTTGGAAACGGGGACCAGGAGCTACCAACACTAAGAATAGAAGCAATTTGGTCCATCCATAACTGCCCCATGGTCCAGCAAAGGGAAAAATCATATTTCTAATGACCCCCCAACCATCCTGAATTTTGATATAAAAGAGATGAAACTTATGAGCTCTCTTATAGTCACAGACAAGCCAGTGAGCCAAGAGAAAAGCCTTGCTCAGATCACTGCTGAGCCCACTGCAGGGGTCACGACTCCGCCTGCCCAGCAGATGCCAGGCTGCATCCTCTTACCATTCTTCAGACCACTTCCTCCTCTTGATTTCTTCACCCTCTCTTGTGTTCTGCAGGAGAAACTAGAGACAGGAGGTCTGAGTCACAGCCCCTATCTACTCAATAACACACAGAATCAGAGCCCATCCACACTCACTGCTTTCTGGAACTGTGACCCATCCTTTTCCTCCTCTGAAGGTCACCTGCAGCATGAGATCAGCACAGGTCTCTGGTATTATCAGGCAGCAAAGGTCAGGCTTGTATCCTAAGATATTTAGGACAAACATCCCATCCAAGAATTCCAGAAACCTCTGCATGGGCAGTCTGGTGAAAAAATGCTTACTCCTTAGGAATGGCATTTCTGCTTGGAAGATTCTCAGCCATGCCTCACTTTCCCTTTGTGTCATTCTGAGCTGCAGGGACTGAGGCTGAGGGGCCTCCCCACAACCTGGAAAAGACAGGACTCATGATGTTTTTGTCTCACAGTGTAAGAGCAACCATTATAGCTCCTCTTCCCCAGACAGTGTGAACAGATACACCCCCCCCTGAGCCCAGCTGGCCTCAGCTTTCCTACTTTATCACTTGGTTTTCAGGGTGAATAGGCAGGAGAGTGACAGAGATTGCATGGCTTGGGTGACACTGACACTGGGTATACTATTAACTTGACTTTTCTCTCAACAATGGCAAATCATAAAAAAAAAATCACTTTATCAATTTATATTTTGTTATAGCAGCCTAAAGAGACTTAGATCTGGTAGCCACAGCAAGGGACTGCAGTCATAGGGCTCTGGGTCCTAGAGAGAGGGACTTAGCTGAGGGGAGTGGAGGTAGGGGCCCTCATTCTCCAAAGGAGTATCTATTCAATTACAGCCCTTTAAAATACAGTGGAGATGGTTAGGACAACTCTGAAAAGATGTGAGAGGAATGGATGAAACTGGAGAGTGAGACAGTGGAGGATGCTGTTGAAGATGGAGACGGTGTAAACTGGTCACTTTCCACTCCAGCCAGGCCTGACCTCTGCCTGGCTGGCTCTGCCCTTAGAGCTTCAGAAGCTGCTGTCTTCAGAAATGTGGTCACCTGAACAAATCGAGCACCAGGTAAAATTCCTAGAAGGATCTTGCCCCAACAGATCAATATTTAATTTTCAACAAGCAATTTTCGTTTGGATCCTCAATCTGATTCCTGCCTGATGGTTCACCTGCACTAACGTGGACCTTGCACTCCAGTCAGCAGCCATGCACAGTTCTTTCACAACCATGGTAACCCAGGTCCATTGCAGTTAGCACCAAAACAGAGGCCTTAGGATAGTGGTTCTTTAGGGGAATTTGTGTCTGGAGACATTTTTATTTGGCACAAAGTATGCCACTGGTATCTAGTGGATAGAAGCTAATCATCCCACAATGTACAAGGACATCCCACAACCAAGAGCCAGCTGGCCCCAAATATCCACAGGGCTGAGGTTAAAAAACCCTGCCATAGGGTTTCCATTCCTTAGCAATTGCAGTCACCTCCCTGATGGTCTTATTATTTATTGATTTATGTATTTGCTGTACTGGGGATTGAACCTTGGGTGCCATACCACTGAGCTACACCCCCAGCCCTTTTTGTTTTTTAATTTTGAGGTGGTCTCACTAAGTTACTGAGGCTGATCTTGAACTTTTGATCCCTGATGTTCTGTATTTCCACCGTCAGTCTTAAAGGCATCCCTACTAAGCACACCCAGGTGTGAACATACACAGGTGCATGCACACCTCTTCACATCACTCATCACCTGCAATGATGCAGTCCCAGCTCTTCACCTGCGTACTGTGTCCCATGTGCCTTTCCAGGTTGGCTTCCCCATTTCTTTTCTCTCTGTTCTACTCCAGCAGCTTGCAAATGTGCTCTTGCATCAGAACCATCTGTAGGACTTGGTGCATACATAGGGGCTGGGCTCCACCTTCATCCTTCTGACCCAGTGGCCCAGGCTGCAGACCTCCAGTGTCTTCAGGGGCTGCCGAGGCCTCTGGTCTGGGCACCAGTGTTTGAGAACCATTGTCTACACCAACTTCTGCTCTGATCTGGACCCCAAGCTGCTGCTTCTGCCTAAGAGACTCTTGTTCTTGTTCTTCCTGTACATCCCAGTTCTATCCTTGAGGTCCAATTCAAATGACATCTCTTCCACTAGGCTGTCCCTGATACTCAAGTGGGAAAAAAAACAAAAAAAAAAACAAACAAACAAACAAACAAAAAACCTCTGCCACAGCCCTCTCCCAGCACTGCACTGTGTCCACTGATTTTTCTTCTTTCATGGCCACTTAAGGAAATCATACCTCACCAAACACACGCAAAATGAGGGACTGAAGAGAGCTCAGTAACAGAGACTTTTTACAAAGGAGTGGACTGGTTTAAGGGACACTAGCAAGGATGGTGAAGCACTGCAGAGTCAGCAGTTTTAAGAAGTCATAGCTACCCCTAGGCTAGGGACAAGGTGAAGAGGTGGTCGCTAGAATCAGGAGAGTATCACCTGATAGTAGCTACTGGCCTTGGGGAGAGCCACTGGCCCTCCAGGTAGGAAGCTGAGGGAGTAAACACCCTGGCCTCTTCTCCCTCCTACTCCCCAGGTCCAGTCAATACCTGCCTCTGGCTAACCCCAGAAAACAGAGCAAAGGAACATGTTGATGCAACTTACCATTTTAAGGCTTCTAGGACTCTGAGCAGGTGCAGAAGAACACAGAATGGATCTGGTGGGTCAAACAGAGGGGCTCCAGCATGGCCCTCTCCCTGCGTGAATCCCAGAGGATGACAGAATTCAGATCAGAGTTTCCCTGATCCACAACAAGACCAGAGTCTTGCGTGACATAGTAGGTTATTAATAAATATTTGGTGACTGAATCATCCATCGTTAGCTGGTGTGAATGTCTGCTGGTTAATTCTCAGACATTTTGTGGAATTTTGGCCAGTCAGAACATTGAGAAGATTCACAGTATCACAAGAAATCCTGATACTGCAGGCCCCCTGGCATGGCTGGGAACTGCATGGTCACGCTTCTAAATTCCATGTAAAGACCAGATATGTGGAGAAGGAGCAACTTTTCTCAGGTTTAAAACAATCAAGGAAAACACAAAGGAATCAACATCAGAGGTACTGATCTTTTGTAAGTGAAACATAACCAAACTAAAAGGGAGAAAATGTAAATTATATTTATGTTAGAAGTAATATTGGGCTTACATCCACATAATACTTCTAAATGTGTAAGACAAACAGCTAAAGTTTGAGAGAGAAGTGGTTTATTCTAGCAGTAATGGCTATCATTTCTTGAGCACTTACTTTGTGCTGGGAAAGGTATTAAGTGATTTAACTATATTATGGCATTTAATCCTGACTACTAGCATTAGAATTAGACATTGGCAAACCATTATTATTTCTGTCTTTAAAGATGTCAAAACTGAAGTTCTGGGAAGTTATGCAAAATTTCCAGCTTCTCCTGGCTGGAATTAAAATCCAAATCTGTTCAGTCAAATCTAAATCTCACTAGAAAAAGTACAGATAGTTAAAAATCAAAACACTAAACATCATAACAATTCAAATCCAAGACAGTAAGTGTACCATTTTTTTCTTTTAATTTTGAGACAGGGTCTTACTGAGTTGCCCAGACTGGCCTCAAACTTAGGATCCTCCTGCCTTGGCCTCGAATCTCTGGGATTACAGGTGTACAACACCTTGCCGGGCTAAGAGTACAATTTTACACCTGCTAAATTAGCAAAGCACTTTTCAAAAATTAGTATTATAAAGTAACTATCACTGCTAATGAGGCACTGGTGAAAAGAGACCCTCATGTAGCTGGTGCCATAGTTGGTGAACATTCTGGTGGGAAAGCAGCACAGCAGAGGACCACAGCCACAGCCACACTTTGCTACAGGGATCAGGGGTGTGTTTCACTGTGCTGACATGGGGCATTGGTTCTACACTCTTGGGGCCAGGAGGGAGACAGAAAAGTCCTTCAGATAGTATAAACAGACCACCCAGAGCCACCCAGGAGTGGCTTCCTCTGAGGACTTGGGGTAGGGTGGCACTGGTCAGCCGACTGGGTGAGACAGTCAGGGTACAGTCTTTCTGAACACCTGGGATGGTGTGACTCAGGGACAAGGACCCAGACAGATGATGCAGCATTGCTCAGAGCTGTTGGCATTCCCAGAAGGCTGTCTTCATCTGCTCCCACGCCGGGCTCTCCCTGATCTGGCTGTGGCAGGCCCTAGAGGTCACAGATGTTGGCTTCCAGATGTTGATCAGGTGAATGAGGTGGCAGGGGTGGAGGAGACACCTTGCCAGGTGGAGGGGCATATTCTGAGCCCTGGTAGGAAACTCTGGGCCCTGTAGGGGAACTTTTGGCATTTTCCATGTTGCCTTCCAGAAGAAACACGGAACTGAGGCATTTCCCCCTTCCTGTCATCTCTTTTTTGAAACCTCCTCTCTTGTTTTAGTAGCATGCAGTGAAAGTAGCATGTAGTGGTCCTATATTTGAATCCTGCCCCAGTCACTTCTACACTATTCAATCTCGAGTAAGTCATCGTGAGATCAAACTTGCATCTCCCTCCTCTAAACACTAGAACCTGCCTCAGAGATTCATCATGGCATAACATGCATAAGGTGTAGTGTTTATCAGACTCCAGCCAAGCCAAGAAAGCACGCTTAGTCCAGATGTATAACAGGGTCTTGATAAATACCACTTTCCTTCCCCTTTCTTTATTTTTCTCTCTCCAACAAATTAGGGGGAAACACCTCTGTGTGGTCACCATTATATATAAGACCCACCTTGTTTGGGACTTTAACCTCTCTGGAATCTTCTGATAGGGTCAAATGGCTGTACCTAGCAACACTTTCCACTCTCAGAGTCCACTGGTCTGGGCCTGGCCAGGCAGTAGGGCAGGTTCCACCAGAGGGGAGCAGAGAGCTGGGAACTATGGGCACAGTTGGCCTGGCTGGCTCAGGAGAACTCAACAGCAAAGGGGGAAGCCCAAGTGACACAGAGGCGGGGGACCCCTCCAGGCTCTATCATTGGAGGCTGAAGATTTGGGAGTGTGGACTAGAGTCATCCAACTGAGGACCACAGAGGCAAAGACCTAGGTGAGTATGAGGCTTGAGGTAAAGAGGAAGTGGTTGTGTAGAGTATAGAAAGTCTCTTAAGATGGGGAATTAATAATAATAATAATAATAATAATGACTGCTATTACTGAATGTGTTGATTTAGTAGGGCTAATATTGGGGAATCTTAAGTCAGTAAGGTATGGTAAGATGACTTAATGTCTACCAGCAAAACCAGTACACTCAGGCCATAAAGTGTGTCCTGGAATGTAGAGAAGATACCACTAGCAGTCATGGGAACTGTGAACTAGGGTGCAGGGGGTGTTGTATAAGAGGGGATTCTTCCAGATAGGAAGAAGAAACTCAAATCTTGCTATTTACTCTTGGTGGAAAAAGGAACAGAGGAGGAGAGAAATGGGTCAGATACACATGAAATGCCTTTCCCAGTCCAAAAATAAGGAAGTCTGTATAATATCCATTGGAGGCTGGGGGTATAGTTTAGTGGTAGAGCACTTGCCCAGTGCCACACAAACAAAAAAAGTCCTTTAGAGAGGAAGTATTTTAACGTAGACTACAATAATCATAACAATTTATTCCCTAGTACTTTAATTTGCTTCTCTAAAATACGAGAATACCTCCCTGACTCAACCAAAATACTGTCTATCACTCCTAACACAATTACCATAATTTTATTTCCATCATCTATCTTAGTCTATTTGTGTGGCTATAACAAAATACTTGAGACTGGAAATTTTATAAAGAACAAATATTTATTTTGTCACAGTTCCTGAGTCTTGGAAGTTCAAGGTCAAGAACCCTGAACCCTGAGTCCTTGGAGGAAGGAAGGCTGTGTTCTCATATGGTGGAAGCTGGAAGTGAAAAGGATCAAACTCCCTTTTTTGAGCCCTTTCTTGAGGGCACACAAACCCATTTAGGAGGCTCAACCACCACCTAAATAGCCCCTCTTAATACTGTTGTGCTGGGGAATAAGTGTCAACACAAATTTTGGAAGGGGCAAAAATTCATTATGTATAATCAGAAAAATGAGAGATTACACTCCATTTATGTATGACCTATCAAAACGTATAAATGCGTTCTTCTGTCATGTGCAAAAAATTAGAACAAATAAAATTTTTTTAAAAAATTCAAACCCCAGAATCATCTAATGCTCAAACCGTTTTCCCACGTATTCTCCAAAATCTCCTCTCCAGTTGATTTCCAGAGCATCCTGTTTGGAAAATCATCTTAAGTGTCTAAATTCAGATCATGTCAACCAGCATGGAACACAGACATGATAAGACATTTCCCACTTACGTTTTGGCAGCCTCGGTCACACTGAATGGCAAGTAAGTGCAGGAATGGACAGCCTCAGCCTAGATGTGCATGGACATGGGGCCCTGCAGGCATGCTGGCGCCTGAGGCAGTCACGTAGGGAGGGACATGCAAGCCACACTACTGGGGAACAGAAAGATGAGCCACTTTTCTTTCTCCCTATATTGAGAAACCTGCCTGGGAGGTCCTGCCACCACTCCAGATTGCTCTGCCTTAGGCCGGTACTGGCAGGCAGTGGTGTGAGGCTAAGCATTGACAGCTGTCCACCTGGGAGACAAAGTCCTTTCTCCAGCACTCAGCCCTAATACAGCTCTGTTGGGCTCAGCACTTCCAGCCTCCTTTCAGAGACTGGAGGTCAGGCTGAGAGGTCTGCAAACATAGGCAGGTGCCACCAACATGTTCTGGAGTGAGGGTGGGGTGTACACATTACTTGGCATGCCAGTAAGGTTTTGTTTCTTGTCTTTGTTTTTTAACTTTATGGGAATAATGTAGTTTTCACATTGTCTTGGCCAAATAAGCTAAGGTCCTATTTAAATTGTCCTTTATGGTTGTCTTGACTTCCAAGTTTTCCTCTTGAGCAGCTGGAGGAGCACAGCTCTCCCTCCATCCCTACCTTTGGCTTCCTTGCCTCCAATGGGGGACGCTGGGAAATTTCAACCCAAGTAGAGAATCCCCTAACCTTCTCTTCTTGTGACAGTGGGCTTGGACAGACAGGACAGTTCCCAGTCTGTCTCTATGCTCCAGAAAGCTAGAGGCAAACAAAACATCCTACATGCCTGCAGGAGCCCCATGCAGCAGGTGAGGTTAGAACAGGTCATTTGCAAGGTCCCAGTCTTACCTCTGCCCTGGAGCTGCATCCTGGGCCTGGCTACCATCTGGTACCCCTGCCACACCCATCAAGGTTGGGTGCTGTGGAATGATACAAGAAAGAAAGCCTCCCTACTCTGTATCCCACTCCCACTGATTCAGATACTGCTTTTGGTGGGGCATCCTGGGCCCTGGAGGATGCTCAGCAGGAGCCCTGGCCCCTGCCCATGAGATGCCTGTGTGTTTCCAGATACTGTCAATTATCCCTGGCAAAACCACATCTAGTAGACAACACCTACTCTAGGTCGTAAACAAGGGTCTCTCTGCAAAAAAACAGACAAAGGTTTTACCATGTACACCAGTTAAGAGTTCAGTATGGGAGAACCTCAAAGCAGGCACTTTTAGTAGCATTCTCCTGGGAAGGAATCACAAGACACCAACCAGACAGGTCTGGGGAGCCCTCAAGTTCCCTCTATTCATGTCAGGGAAGCAGGGGCTTTTGGGAACCTAGGTCTGACCTTGGACTACGGGCCCTGGGAAACATTACTGTCACTGAGATATTTTCTTCCTGGATGTGCTGATCCAGGGATCATTTCTTAAGCAAACTATCCACCTTATCCACTCCCTCCATTCTTCCTCCCTTCTTTCTCAAGCTCCCACATCCCCTACCAAGGTCCAGGCCTAGACTCTGACTCCATCTGCCCTGAGCTGGACTGCAAACTGGATGGCTTCTCTGCACACCACTAGGGTGGCCATGGACTGCACTGCTGGCCCTGCCACACCTCCTGCTGTCACATTCTTTTTGTCATTTCCCAGAGGGGCTGCACCATGGAGAATGGAGATAGAGCCCTGCTTTGGGAAACCAAAGGGCCTTGGTCTGAATCTGGACTTTTCCAGTCATGGGAGAGTTAACCTGGTGTCTCAGCTGTAAGTCAGGAAACCTGGGTAATGTGTGTAACCCCTGAGTGTAATGCCTGGCACAGGTAGGTTTTCTCCCTCCTCCTTCCCTCTTCCTCTAGCCTGGATGGTGAGGCAGCTCCTTCTTTAGGTCACAGGAAATGATTGCAGAACTGTAAACTGGTTATGTCTGCAGACACCACACCAGGCCATGCAGCAGGGAGGGCTACTCTCCTCCTTTCTCCCCAGCAGTGTCAGGATCCACAGCTCCATCCAGGATCCAGATGGCAGCCAACTCAAGAAGAAGGGCTGGTAATAAAAGGATGAGGATCTGGAAAGACAAGGGAAGGCACAGGAGGTTGAGGGAAAGTGTTTCCTTAAATGATGGCTTCTTGGGGAGGGAGAGGACATGGTCAGTGACTGTGACAGTGAAGACAGGCTTTGCATCAGCATGAGCACCTAGTGAGAAGCTACTAACATACAGACAAGGGGCCATGTGCATTTCCAGTCCCCACCTTGGACTCTCATGCGAGGGGTTAGACTGACTGAGAATGAGCCATTTCATACATATTCACTGTCCTCTATGGGTGCTTGAAGAGCCCTAGAATTGTTGGGGCTGAGACTACCTTTCCCTCCATTATGGTTTAGATATGAGGTGTCCCCCAAAAGTTCCTGTGTTAATTCAGGAATATCCAGAGGTTAAATGATTGGTGATACCTGTAACCTCACCAGTCCATCTTATTTTGAATGAATTGTCTGAGTGGGGGGAGGAGGTGGGTCACTGCCCTGGAAGGGTGCATCTGCCTAGTGCACTTTCCCCTCTCACTGCTTCCTGGCCATCATGAATGGAGCAGTGCTCCTTCACTATGTCCTTCCACCATGATGTTCTGCTTCACCTTGGATGAGCAATGAACCCACCATAGACTAAGTCTCCGTGAACATGAGGCTCAGATAAGCTTCTCTTCCTATAAGTTGTTCTTTTAGGGCATTGATTACAGTAACAGAAAGTTGACTAACATACACTTCTTCCATCGTGGTGCTGGGCTCCCTAACAAATAAATGGCAGGTACTGATTGTTACCTGCACTGAGGCTAATGGGCAGGATCTCACAAAGGAGGTGGATGTCCTCAGAATCTTGACTATTCTGCCACTTCCAGTCCCATCTGTAACCAAACTTGCTTCTCACTCTCCTTAGAATAGCAGCTTATCCTGCCCTTGTGGCTTTCAATCTCTCTGGTCCCTCCTGGCTTCACTTCTTTCCCCACAGCCAGGACCTCACAATCAATGGTATCAAGAGCAGCTATACTCACTTGCTCACCCCACTGGCATCTAGGCTTCCATGACCACCTGCCCATCTCTAGCCTTGGCCTCAGCTGCCCAGTACCACTAAGGACATTGGTGTAAACTCTCCGATGGCTACTGCTCTAATTAGGTCCCTCTGAACCCCCTGAGTAGCCCTCCAGGTGTCTACACGTTCTCACCAGTCATGTCCCTTTCCCACAACATCCTTCTAAACCTTCTCTGCTGTTCTTGTGGTACCAATCCCATCTCTCATCATGTCAGCAGGAATTTTTCTCTTCCCTTTCATATGATATTAATGAAGCAAAGAACATCAGAAGACTTGAAATGTTTCAAATATTATCTCTTCTCCTCCTCTCCCTTGCTGCCATCCTAGGTCAAGGCACAATCACTGCCTGCCTGTAGCCTCACAAGGCTCCCAACTTTCCATCTGGCCACCAGAGAGCAACCAGAGAGACTGAGTCAGCTCACGTCACTTCTCCCTGTCAAGAATCCTTCAAGACTTCTGTTGCTCCTAGGACAAAATCAAATTCCTCAGTAGGGCTTCAGTGCCCTACTGGTGCGACATTTCTGCCTTCTTGGCCTGGCCTGGTGCAACTCTGCTCTGGTCATGTTGGCCATCTTTAAGTTTCTCAAACTGGCCAAGCTTCCTCCTGGGGCCATAGGGCCAAAGGCCCTTCCTCCATAGGGCCTTTGAACATGCTGTTCTCTCTGAAATGTGACTTTCTCTCTATCCTGACCCCTATCAAGGGTCACCTTCTCAATAGAAATTCTCCTAGCCTCCCAAGTAGGTCACCAATAAGTATCTCCTGGGCAGCAACTGGCACTTGGTAAATGTTTCTTTTCTTTTTTTTCTTCTTTGTGGTGTTGGGAATTGAACCCAGGGCCTTGCACATGCTAGACAAGCTCTCTACCACTGAGCTACACCCACAGCCCAGTAAATGTTTCTTTGTTGAACAAACCTTACCTCCAATCTTTCTCAGTGTACCACTTCACTTCAAACTTTCTCTTCCTCTATACCCACACCACCCATCACATCTTAGAGTGCACTAGAGGTGACTCTTTCAGCCTCCTTCCCCTTTGCCACATGCCCAGCCAATCTCTCATGTCAGAGATGAGCACCTGCACCTCCATAGTCACTGTGGGGCCTCCTCTTGGTCTGACCAAATGAATCTGGCTATGCTTTTCTGCATTTTCCAGCTCGTTTCCATCAGAGAAATAGCACAGTAAAGCCCTGTGGGGTGGTGGTCAAGTAAAGGCTCAGAACTAGACTGGCTGGATTTGAATCTCTGTTCTACCATTATAAGCTGTGCAATTTAAAGGAATTTATCCAATGAACCTTGGATCAGCATCTGTAAATGGAGACATAAACAGTACATATCTCATTTAATTGGGAGACAACCTAGCACAGTGTTTGGGAGCATGAACTCTGGCACTTGAGTTCAAATCCCAGCTCTTCTGCCTGCGAGCTGTGGGACCCTGGGCAACTTACTTAACCTCCCTGTGTCTATTTTCCTCTTCTGTAAGATGAGTACCTGCTTTGGATGATTATCCTGAGGTATTGGGATGACTGGCATATAGTAAATTAAATTATGACTTGTTCTTAGATATGAATTATGTTTGGCATAGTGCCCATCTCCTAAGAGCCCAGTGCATGGCAGCTGCTATTATTGTTATGACTTGCCAAGAGCTTAAACATCTTGGGCAGTTTTGAATCAGTTTTTTTGTGGACACACAACCTGTGGGAAAAACTCTCCTAAGATGATCTGAGACAGAATTACAGATTTCCTGTGTTATGGCTAGCAATGCATTTTCTGGTCCCACTCAACTCATCTCCTCAACCATTAGGCCTCAACCATGAGTGCAGCTTAAGTCCAACACAGAAAACTGAAAGCAGTGTGCATTGAAGGAGGAATAATTACTTTCTCCACCAATTTTTAAAGTTCAACTTTATAGATGAAGACAAACAAAAAAACTAATAGTCAAGTAGTAAAAAATGTTGGTCTCTCTGGATCAAAGTGTGAGAGTATTTTTCAGTTGAGAATAAGAAGTTGCCATTAAAGGCAGTCTGGATGGAACATTTTCCAGTTTGGTGAAAGATGATCGTCCTATTGTCATGGACCCTATTGAGGAGGCAAGTGTCAGGCTGGGCATGGCTGAGCCTTACCTGGGCCACCCCACCAGTCACACCACTTGCCACCTCCCAACACCATCACATCCATCACTTAGAAGACTAGGACAGATTCTAATCCACAACAGTTAGGACCAAGAAACAGGTACTCAAAAGGGCCTTCCTTGATCGAAGAACATAAATGATGAGACATTCCAGGTCCCTCTGACACTAGCTGTGTGATATTGAGCACACTCTTCAACCAGTGCCTGCCTCAATTTCCTCATCTATCAGAAGGAATTGTCTGGCAGTTGTGGAGACGTTTAACAGAAGCAATTCATATAACATGCTCAGAATGTTACAGAATGTTACATATAACAAGCTCAAAAACACCCACTATTCATTATCAATATTACTAGTGCTATTATAAAAGAGTGGAATCAGAATGTGGAGGAATAAGAGCCTTTGGTGGTATTGGCACCTGTCTCAGCAGGAATCTCCAGGATGTCAGGCAACATCAGTGTGCTCTTTCCTTTTGCTTCTACCACAAAACTATGTGAAGGCATCTCTTCTCCAAGATCTGTACTTATTATACATAATGTTAAAACCTAGAGGGAGAGTGACTAAAGGTCACTACATTTAATGAGATAATTAGGATTAAGTGTGTTTGCATGTCTCCCAAGAGTCTGTGAGTTTTGAGAAGTGAACCATTGGTGTACGGGTGAGATTTGCCAGGACACACTATCACAGGGAACAGATGGAATCCCATCCTCTGGCTCTGCCCATCTGTTGTCACATGACTTTTGCCTCTTGGAAAATGGGCCTTGATGTTTTCTCGTGGTTCTCAGAGGCGAGGCCCTGCAAGTTCAAAAATGGAACTGTGCTCTGTGCAGCACAGTGTGTCGAGCCCAGGTTGTGTCCTGGGCAGCAGGGGGAGGTGCCTCTGTTCCTTTCTGGGCTGCCCTTTGTTCCAGGGGGAAGGAAATGGCCCTATCTCATTCCCAGAGGCTCAGAGATTTCATAAGGTAGGCTTCTCCTTGTTTACTCACAGCTCGCAATGAGTTCATGGGAGATTGGGCAGGGAAAATCTGAAAAGGGAACCCAGATGGACTCAAATGGCTCCTCCCCTCCTTTCCACATCTGGGGCTTCTCAAACATAGGGTGAGAATCAGAAAGAGATTGGTGAGGCCCATTGTTGGTGTCTGATTTAACAGGTCCGAGGTGGGACTGCGGATGTGCCTTTGTGACCAGTTCTCAGGTAATATTGATGTACTGACCAGGAGACCACAGTATCTTTGAGAACCAGTAGTCGAGGACTTCGCTATTAATGAGAGTGTTTGCTCATGTCCACTTTTTAGAGTAGTCTCTGATTTACTCTAAGTGCATGAGGGGCTCCTAACTTACTCCCACTCTTGCAGATGCAGAGACTCAGTGAGGAACCAGCAGCCAGTTCAGCTGAACTGGCTGCCTATACCAGGCAGCTGGTGATAGTGGGACTGAGTATGGTGTGCATATGTGCAACTGTGGGTAACCAGCTAAGAAGATGGTGCAGTCAAGGGAAGCATTAAGAAGTTCATAGGATCAAGGATCTACAGCTGTCGACTTCTGGATGTGCTCCAGACTCCTGGGGTGTTACAGAGATCTGCCTACTTTGGACTCACGTTTCAGGTTTCCTACTTTCCCTTTCAACTCCAGCAACCTTCCACTCCTGCCCCAAATGGGGTAATCCTACTGGATTACTTTTACATTGGAATCTCCACATTCGATTTCTTTTGGAGAAAGCACTGTGTGGCTAAGTTGGCCAGGGAGCCCTGGGACTAGGTAAACTCCATGTTCCCAATTTAGGATGAGCAGCCATCACTCAGATTTCTAGGAAGATGGCTATGCTTAAGATGGGAGAAAGGAGGACAGGATCTCAGCAGGGGACCCTGGAGAAGAGCCACCAGGGATCAGGCATGCTGAGTGGCTACAATGTGTAAACTGAAATGTGTTTAGGGTGAGTGGAGGTTGGAGGACTCAACCCTAGGAGTAGCACACAGTGACTTATCAAGTCTCTTCAATCTGTCACTTGGGGGCTGTACTTTCTCCTCCTCTTCTTCTTTTCTTCTTCTTCTTCTTCTTCTTCTTCTTCTTCTTCT
>JAJEJO010000165.1:117739-176178 GCA_020662805.1 Glaucomys volans
TCCTCCTCTTCTTCTTCTTCTTCTTCTTCCTCCTCCTCCTCCTCCTCCTCCTTTTCCTCTTCTAACTAGCTAAGTATCTCAAGGCTTTTCCATTCAAATTTCTGAGCAATATTGCCAGAACCTGCCATGAATTTTCTTTAGCTTTTTACCTCACAATCACATAGCTCAGAAAGTGACTTCCAGCGCCAAAAGCATCCTGGGGATCTGACCTCCAAAAGCAGCTGCAGAGGGACAATGGGTGGCACAGGTGCTGCGGTTGCCCTGTTTGTGGGAGTTACCAGGCATCCTGAGTGATCTACCTGAAGTCTGGCTGGCATCATTCTGGTCTATCTAGTTTATTTGTCTGCTTGCCAGGCTTTCAAAGCCTTCTTCCTCTCAACACCATTCCAATAGTATTCCAACCTAACAGAGTCCAACTATGTCATGGGCAGATGCCAATGCACACAGCTCTCCAGGAACTGAATGGCAGTGCCCATGGTTGATGGTGCAGGACCACTTTATTATTTTATCTTATACAATTTTTTTTCTGTTTATCAAAGTAATACATCTTGGATGTGAAAAAAGTAAAACTTCATAGGACAGAAAAAGTGCACCATTATTAAGCCCAGATAGATGATACATTCAACAGATTTGTGGATGCCTTTAGATTTTTCCTAAGCATTAACAATGTATATGTATATTACAAATACACAATAAAATCAAATTCAACAAAATATAGTTTTATAGCTTGGCTTTTACATTCCAATACACATTGGAATTCTGTAGCATTAAATAAAATAATCTTCTCTAAGAAGATTATTTTTTAAAGAACTTAAGTTTTAAAGAACTTAGCAATTCACTGTTCAGATTCAGTTCTTCATTGACGGACACTGGACTTTTCCCCTTGGGGACTACTCCATACAATCTTGTTAGGATACCTTTGTGTCCTGGTGTGAATGTTTCTGTAGGACAGAGCTAGAAAGATTGCTAGGTTAAAGTGTATAACCACTTTACAGTTTAACACGTTTCTGAATTGGATAGGGCTACTTCTCAAAGCTGCTTGTCTGAGTCCGCAGCTGCCAGGGAATGTCTAGCTCCCCTCTAGTTCCCTTATTCCCACCCTGATGTACCCTATGGATGGGATGATTTAGCCAGTGGTATCAGCATACTATTAAATATAATGACAGTAGTGCTCTCCTTAGATGGTGCTGTAGATGTGGCAAGGGATCAGACTGAGCTGTTTGGAACTGATGCCAAGACTTCTACCTTATTTTTGCTTTGGAAATTTAAATTCCTTTTTATAGTTCACATTGCAAACCTCAAAATATTTTAATCATTGAAAGTGAACCAAACTCAACTTTCCAAGGCACTGAATATAGTAAATATTTAAAAGAAGAACATGATCCCCAAGTACACGTTCTACAAATTGTTATCTTAAAATCTTAAGTTTTATCACTAACTACTAATAACTGGTTTTTAAGAGGCCAGAGAGAGTCAGATGTGATTAGTACCTAAGATCGATGGGGTAGGGACTGCTGGTTGCCCTTCTAATAGCCATGCTACCCTTCTCCCCTGCTAACAAAACCCTGAATGAAGGCATTTTTCAGCCCCCCCTGCTACCAGGTGTTTGAGGGGATATAAATGAAGGCTGTGTTTTGGGGCTTCTGGAAGACCACTTTAAAGAAGGTTGTTGCACCTGAAGGCAACCTTTCTGCCCAACTCATCCAAAATATGAATGTGAATGAAGTCCAGAGTTCTAGCAGCCACCTTAAATCATGAACAACTTGAGGATTGTTGTGTAAACCAGTCAATCAGAAGATAGGAGCCTGGGTTTTTGATGGCTGTGGAGTCATCACATCATCTCTGGACAGTCTTCTTCAGGCTTCTTTTACATGAGGAACAAATATTTGGCTGAGGCTTCTTGCCTGGGTTCTCTGATACATGCAATTAAATGGAACCCTAGCCGACCTCCATTACTTACAGTATGGGACTCAGTCTCTTTGAGCCTCAGTTTGCTTACCTGAGGGGGTGGATCACAAGCAGGAGCCACCTGATGGGGTGGCACTGATGAATAGGAGGGAATGGATTTAGGGCAGTGGTTTTCCACCTTGGCTGTGCATTAGAGTCAGTCATGGAGCTCTTAATTTCTCGATGCCAGGCTATAACGAAAACTCATTAAATTAGAACTTCTGGGGGCAAACCCCAGGCATTGGTATTTTTAAAAGTTCTGTTGGTAATTCTAATCTGCAGCCAACTTTGAGATGCACTGGTTTAGGAAAACTTGGCTTGGGTTTATTGCTGAGGTTCAGACTTACCTGATGCATTGATGGGATAGAACCTACAAAAGTCTATTTGCAGGGGATTCTGAGGAACTTTCTAGAAGAAAATGGATAATAAGGTGACAAACAGAACTGGTTGAGAAACAGGAGGGAGCAAAACTTCTGAATACAGTGCTGATGACCACTGACATCCTAAAGCTGAGCCCTGGGGTCACCCACCTGGGTCCTATGGGGAACAGGGTGCCAATGAGGGTCCCCAGGGTGCCTATGGGGAACAGGGTGCCAAAGGGTCTCCTGCTTTGAGACTTCACCAATATAACACAGGGGAAGAAGAAAAATTTCGACAGCTATGGCAGCAGTGTGGCTCAAATGAACAGCCACAGGAGCTAGGGAAGGACTGACACGAATGTGAGAAACAGTGAAGAAGCATCAGGCTAGGGAGGGAAGGAAGCTGTGGCAACCCACAGAACAGTGCACAGAGAGTGGCTTGACCAAGAGCCTACGTGAAATTCTCCTGGAGCCTACAATATTTGTCAGTGGAGGAAGCAGTAAGGAGGTCGTTAGGCCAGTGATCTTGTCAGGGAGCTAAACTTAAAATTGCTTGTGGAAGGCCTACTTAAGTATCAGCTGATGCAGTGGCACATTCTTGTAATCCCAGCAACTTGGGAGGCTGAGGCAGGAGGATCTCAAGTTCGAAGCCAGGCCAGCAATTTAGAAAGATGCTGTCTCAAACTAAGAAATAAAAAGGACTGGGGTCCTTCTCAGAGGGAGAGCACCCCTGGGTTCCACCCACTAGGGTGGGAAGAAGTATTAATTAACCTTTTTTGATGAAGGGAATTAGTTCTCAGAACAATTCAAGTACCAGAGAGTCTCAGACTCGAGAATATTTTTGCTTTTCAGAGAAATATTTGACCAGTAAGCACGGCCCTTTCTGTTATCAAACTGCGTTCGAAATGATAAATCCTAGTTGTTTTGAAGGATTAAGAGGTGCTAGTAGCAGCTGGCACAGTAGCACATGTCTGATATCCCAGTAGCTTGGGAGGCTGAGGCAGGAATTCAAAGCCAGCCTCAGCATCTTAGCGAGGCCTAAGCAACTCAGCAAGACCCTGTCTCTAAATAAAATACAAAAAAAGGCTGGGGATGGGGCTTAGTGGTTTAGTGCCCCTGAGTTCAATCCTTTGTACCAAAAAAAAAAAAAAAAAAAAAAAAAAAAGGAGGTGCTGGTAACAAATTTTAAAAAACATTCCAAAATCTCTAAAACTAGAAAAATGAATTCACATCTAATTAACATTCTCAAAAGTGAAATCATTTTATAAGAAAATGTTTTTGAAAAGCATAGTCTAAAAAATGAAGTATTTTCAATGATCTCATATAATAAGTGGAACAAAAAAATTCAGCACTGATTCTTCTAGACTCTGAGAGCCAGAGAAATAAAAAGGAGAAACTCACAATGAGACATCTCATAAGGTCATTTTCTTTCTTTCTTTTTGAATTAGGGCAAATAAAAAAAGAAACATCTAAATCTGATGTTCAAATAACTTTTTTCCAGTTTGATCCAATCCTTTCTCCTTAAAAGTACATTTTGTAAGTGCCCCAGATCTGTGAGCTGATAGACACACCATTCCTCCCTTTCTTTGCCCCTACTGGGTTTGAAAGGCAAGTACTTCCTTCCTCTGTCCACCAACCTTCTGTCCAGAATGATTGTCTTCTGGACGCCCTTTTTCACATTATTTTTTTGATTAATCCTCTCCTTTCACTTTCAGTGTGAGAATCCCAATCCTGAAATAACAGTGTGCACATCTGGAAGACTTAAAAATTTCTTATCTCCTGTAAAGTGGAAGTTGTCCAAATGATGCCTCTGCAAATGAAAATGAATAGTGTACACCCAAGAAGGAGGCTCATCCAGTCTCTCAATCAGAATGCAATGGTACTGGTCCTCTGGGCTACTTGTTTTCCTCCTCCTCCTCCAGTGGATCCTGGAGCCCAGGCTCCTTCAGCTGTTCACCTGTTACCCAGGGCTGGTTGGGAAAAGGCCTTATATTGGTGCTGCTTACACTTGTCTCTGAGCAGAAGCACAGCTGCCTCTGGACCTCAATACAAAGAATCTTTAGGAGTGAAGGTCCTGGTTATGTGGTTTCTCAGGCCTCTGAAACCCGTTTATAAAGAACTACAAGAAATGAACAAGAACAGGAACACTTCACTACTGCTCCAGGACTAACAGATTTTTGGTTTGCTTCCAGTGTATTCAACAAATTGAGGCCAGAGTCAGGGAACCACACTGGGGCACAGACTGAAGACCACACTGGTATGCTGTCACAGAAAGCCACAAGGCTTCAGGACTGGGGTCTCATCACAAAGTACACAGTGGGTAGCTTATTTGGATGGCAGATTAGCTATATCCCTTGGCAAGCCACTTTGTGGCTATTTACTACCCGTTATTATCTCTTCCAAACATGGAAAAGGAAAGAGGCCATCAACCAACTTGACAGCTCACTTCCTCAACACTGGCACATCTGGCGGGGTCCAACACAACTACAGAAAGAGCTCCAACTCTTTCTCGTTTATGCCTTGCTTCTCTATTAAATACAGAATCTGTTGATAAAGTATAGAGTATAAGAAACATTTTGTAGCACATGTGGCAGTTTGAATGATGTTATTTACAAATGCTACAAATCCATGCTGGCTTTTCTTGTTATCTGAGTGTTTAAATAAACCAATGTATGGTATAACTCTCCTAAATTAATTCAGATATCATTATCTATTAACAGTAAATCATCTAGCTATGATTTCCCTAAAGTTTTAGTCGATTAGACATGACCAGCTATACTCCAAAGCCCTCAAGCTTAAAGATAAAATATCTATAACTAGTATTAAGAATGGCCTAGGTTATTAAGGAAACCCATTAAAGGCATTTCAATAACGAAGTCTGGTCTGATAATTTCATGTTATGAAAAGGAATCCTTCAAGTGTCTTTAAAAATTATTAACATTGGAAATTACAAAATTCATTTTTGACTAAACTGCATTTCTTACTTAAATGGGGATAATCCTGAATGAAGAAACTGAGATACTGAAAAAATACTTACACTAATGGCAATAACCTCACTAATAACCTCACTAACCTTCAGTGAGGCTAAGAGGAATCAGCAAAGAAAGCAAATCATAGAGATTTACCTCTTTTGTTTTTCTGTTATTTTTATATTTTATAAAAAAGGTACAGGGGACAACATTCATTAACACTTACTTAAAATGGGGTGATGCAATTCATGAGGCAGTGTAAAAGCAGAGGGTTTTAAAGTTAATTATTGAACATCACCCTGCTTGGCCAGACAACACCATAAGATGGATCAGCAACTTGGGTTTAACTCACTAAAAATCAGCTACTCTAAGTATATGGTCTCTGAAATGATGTTTTAAATGCTGTGATTTGATGATTAAATCAGAAATTCCCTCATGACATTTATTCAGTTCTACTGGGATGACCAGAAGCAACGACAGGCAGAGTGGGCCCAGGAGCAGCTGCTTAATGTCCAGGATGCTCCCATAGTAGGTCTGCACATCATGTTCCCAGCAATGAACAGTCACCCTGGCCTTGATATACACACCTTACTGCTGGGGGCAGGAGTGGCCACATGCTACTAATAACTCTCCACTGCAATATTTATAATTTTTTGCCCTGAACCAGAATCAATTTAAAAAATACTTTGAAATTATGTTCTCCAACATTCTCTTTAAAACATTCATATGGATCAACTTTATTGAAAGTGAGTGCACAGAGATAATGCAGAAAAAAGAAATGTTCCCAAGATTAAACCCCTGGTGATACTTTTTAATTCATTATAAAGAAAAGAATCCACCAACAGTAGCAGCTACTTATTTTTGCTGAGTGTTCTCTGCTTTTCTGCATGCTCCACGATCTTTTCTTCCACATAAAGCCCCTTCCTCTTCCGCACTGCATTCATGTACTTCCGGGCCTGGTTCTCAGAATCAGCCTTCTCCCCAAAGTGCAAGTACTCTTCCTCAGTGGTTGGCACCCAGAAGGGGTCGCTGGGAATGACCTTGTAGGAGAAGGTAACAGCATGTGCCAGGTTAGGCAGATATATTTCATTTACTAAGCTTAATTCATATAGTCTTAGGTAATGAAAAAGGCTAATTAGAAAACAATTAAGCTTGCTAGGAATGATAATAAATAAATGTGCAGAATCGTGGGAGCTGTGAATAAATGGAAGCAGATTCAACAAAACTTGTAACATATATTATTGTGTGCTCACAGAGCCATCTCATAACACTAAGCAAGAAAGAACACCCTTAGTTTTCAATAAAATAACAAAGAGCTCTCCTTTTGATTAGGATATAGCTGGGTATTATAGTGTCTTCACCAACATTGTCTTTGTCCCAAAGAAAGATCAATAAATGTAAACATATTTTTGATCATTTGGAGTTTTTGGTCTAAAATTCAATGGAGTATCCTGGCAAAGCTGGACCAGGTGGGCTATATACTCTGGCTAGGCCCCAGGCAGACACCAGCAGCCTTCCTTCCTCTTTCCTCTGGGTCCACACCTGTTTACTTCTTGTTAGTGAGGACAAGCAAGTCTAGGGAAAGGCATGCCGAGAGCAGTTTCTCTGCAGCTACCTCTTGAAGGGAAGGGAGAAGGGCAAAACTTGAAGAAGGGAAAGAAGGCTAGGAAATCTGGAAGTCAGAGGCTGAGTCCTAGAAAGATGGCCAGAAGCCAAGTCACAATGCCCAAGGAGGTGGTGAACTTGAGCATGCACCTCCCTGAGGTCCACAAGCAAGGGGATGACTTACAGGACAGGAGGGAAGACTGTGCATGTGCTAGTGCTCCCCCTTTTGGTTATGGGAGGAACACCACTCCCAACTCTCCAGGTTAGAAAACTCTATGAGCTTTCTCATGGCCTCTGCCACCTCACTCATGGCTCCCTACGAGCACCTATTTGATTGCAAAGTGTAAAGTTTGAGGCACGTGTGGCCTGGCCTCCTCTTTACGCCTGTCACTGTAATCAAGCTGTTCACAGGAAACAGACAATCTACCTGGTGCTGTTTACAGAAACAGACTTTGCACCATCCTGTCTACCTGTCTAGTTCTGGACTTTAGGAAATCTGCTGGCCTCAAGACAAAGATCACATTCTCCAAGACCAAGTTTATTAAGAAAAAAATGAGAACTTGTCCTTTCTATGCTTTAATTTTTAAATTATTTTTTTTCTTATTTCTCAATTAAAAGAAAAGGTTATTTACTTGGTGGCCACAAATTCCAACTTTTCAAGCCAAAATACAGAATTGAAAGAAAAATATTATTTTTAAATAGTCACTCTTCAACATAGAAAGGGAAAGTTTTGAGGGCCACGAAGGGAGAGGTTTCTGGAGGGAGAAAGGGGAGATCACAGTAGTAAATGGAGGCAAAGCCCATCTATAGCTCCACAGGGAGCCAAGACAGATGAGACCTATGAGGGCCTGGCTCTTAATGCCCCCAAAGGACGGGCCCGAAGTCGCACATCTCAGGTATGTGGAGCCAGCACCACCTGTTCATCCTTGGAGCTGCATGTCTGCTGCTGCATGTCTGCCCAGGATGTAGCTAGATGTGAGCTGTGACCATGGGGTAGAAGAAGTCCCTTCTGGAGTTCAGACTTGACCTGTACTAAGTCCCTTGCCCTGGGCCATCACCATGGATAAACAAACACATGGAACTGAGACTCTGCGAAGGACCCAGCTGGTACTTAGAGGGCAGAGAAGGTGGCAGCTCTGAAGTGGTAGCAGTGAGTCCACCCCATGGTAGGGGTACAGGGAGGAAGGAACTTCGCTGTAGATGACTTTGAGAATAAGAATTACAGAGCACGAATTACAAAAGAAAATCCAGCACTGCAAAAGACAGAAACCAGACTCAATCAAAGGAGGAACTCATAATCAAATCAGGAGAGGTAAGAGCCATCTGAAGAAAGCCTAGTAGAAAGTCCATTTACAAATTCTCAAAGAAATAAAGGTAATAGATAGCATCCCCAAAGCACTAGGTGACTATAAAAAATGAAGAACTAGAAATCCTAGAAACATAAAAATAAAAACAAAGAAACTCAGTAGGTATATTAAATATAAGACTGCTGAAAGAGAATAGTGAATACATAGATACTTGGAATGTATAAAGAACTCTTGTAACTCAACAAAAAGACCAAACAAAAAAAACAAAAAAACCTCTCAACAACTCAATAAAGAACTGGCTGTAAGGACTTGAAGAGACATTTCTCCGGAGAAGAATACAAATGACCAATAAGCAAATGAAAAGATGTTCAACATCATTAGTCATTTTGGGAATACAAATCAAAACCATAGTGAGGTACCGCTTCATACACACTACCATAACTATAATAAAATTAATTTTTAAAAAGGAAAATAAATGCTGGTGGAATGTGGAGAAACTGGGAACCTCACACATTGCTTGTAAAATGATAAAGTCATTGTTAAAAAATTTTGGAGGTTTCCCCAAAAGTTAAACTTTAAATTATCAGATGACACCACAATTCTACTCTTATGTATATACCCGAAGGAAATGAAAACAGGGACTCAGTCAAGTACATGTACTTACAAATTCATAGTACCTAAAAGGTGGAGAGACATAAGCGTACCAGTGGATAACTGGATAAACAAAATATGGTTTATCACACAAAATATGATGTATCACATTATAGGATACAAAAAGCAGTATCACTCAGCCTTAAGAGAGGAATGAAATACTGACATTCACAACCTCTGGGCTGAGCGAAGACAAAAAGGCCACACACTGTATGATTCCATGTGTATGAGGTATCAGAACAGATAAATGCACATGCATAGATTGTAGATTGGGGGTTAGTAGGAACCAGAGGTGGGAAGAATGGCAAGAAACTGCATAATGGGTGAGATGTTTTACTTTGGAGTGATAAACTGTCTTGGAGATGGTGGCTGCAGCTCCATGTGAATGTACTAAATGCAACAGGATTGTTTATTTCATAATGGTTATTTTATGATATATGAATTTCACCTCAAGAAGTTATTTTTCAAAGACTTACAAGAATTTCCCAGGATACAGAGGAGGGAGAGATTTTTAAAACATGAAAAAAAAATCAAGAGCCATAAAACAGGTATGGAGGACTTACAGGAGTTCTAACATCAGTGAACAGGACATGAGTCCTCAGATGGAAAAATCTACCAAGTCTTGAGCAAGATAAAAAACAGCTGCCTCCTTGGGGCAGGGAACAATGCACCTCCTAATGCTCAGTTCTGCCACCAAATACCACAGGAACAGGATTTGAGCCATGACCAGGCTACCTGCTTGTGAACGGAGGTGGCTGTGTCCTGGTGCTGAGGCAGACAAGGAGGAAATCAGAGAGAACCAAAGAACTAAGAAATAGCTTCTGAGCAAAAACAAAATAAATTCCAGAAGGAACCAGCAGGCTGAAAGAAGCAAAAGTGACCAGGAAAGCACAGTGAGAGTCAGAGCCCTGGCAGGTGAGAGCAAGTCTACAGAATGAATGTCTGTTTAGAAGCAGGGCTCCAGTTGGTGGCCGAGGAGAGGGGACAGGAATGGGAACATGGCCCTGACCTTGGGGCAAACGAAATTTAGACCAAGAAACCACAGTCAGAATGAGGAGGAAGCCCAGTTCACTGGTAGAAAAGGTCACCATGGTTATTAGCCATGTTGAGTTTGTGTGGTAGGATCAGGGTCTGGACTGGCAGGAGGAACGAAGGTGACTGGCAGGAGGATGGAAAATGGCTGCCATTCAAAGTAGCCTGAGTAGTCAAAAGCGACCCATCCAGGGTGCAAGGTAGGGGTATCTCTGAAGTGGTAACACAAGAAAGCCTTGTGGTGATGGAACAATTCTGTATCTTGACTATGGTAGTGGGAGTGACACGAAGCTGCGAAAGTGACAAAACTGTATAGAAACACACACACACACACACACACACAGCAGGAGAAAAGGGAGTCTAGATCTGATGGTGTCACCAAGTCCCTGCACCAGCCTTTAAATGCTTAAGCAACTATTACTATAGCATTATAGTCCCTATTGCTGAAAACATTCATAACTAATGTGAGGCTGGTGTGAAAATTAAAGGAGGTATTATACATTAGTCACAAAGTAGGTACCAGGCATGTTCTAGCTTTGTCTGGTTCCAAAGCCCGCCCTTTTTCCATTAACAACAGACTGCCACAAAGATTCAATTTACCCTAACATAATTTGCCCAATGGTATTAGCTAAGTTCCTTAAGCAACAAAAAGGCAAAGAGAATAAATGGAGTGGGAAGAGCAAGGGAGGTGGCACTTCACTAAACCCAGAAAGCAGGGACTGAGGCTGGAGCAGATGCAGTACAGGGTTTAACAGGGATGGCTCTAGTTCTATGTCATTCTCTACCCACTTAGCTGTGTGATCTTGGATAAGTCATTTCAAACCATCTTGTGCCTGGGTTCTCCCATTTGTAAGGGTGGAATATGAAAACCCCAATCTCATTTAACTGTATGAGGACTGAGAGAGACCATCAGTTGACATAAGGAGCTTTATGCCTGGTGTGAGGTAATACATGTCACCACCTTCTCCATCACACTGCTGGGCCAGGAATCCAAGGCCAAGGTCACAAGAGCAAGCCAAGGTCAGTGGAAGGGAAAGAGGGAAGTTCAGAAAGTAGACAGTCCTCTGTGTACTTGTATGAGACCTTGAGGATAGGGTGAATGGAAAAAAACCCACCTGAAGAACTGTGGGCTGGCAGGTGAATTCTACAGTCACCACTGGGAACACTACCCTCCACCCAAAGCCACAGAGTGTAAGAGCACAAAACCTTGGGTTGAAGGAGGTTGACATGCTGCATATGAAGAAACAAAAGCCTTCAGGGTATATGCTGACAAAGTAATTACCCAAATCTCTACAGAAACTATTAACAAAGTATTGGCAGGTTGCTGGGACCCTGCCAAGTCCAAATGGTATTATATATACCATATTGGGGGGTCCTCAGCAGTCTAATTTAGTGAGCTCCTCATTTTCAGGGAAGGAGAATTACCAAAAATAGTACCCCCAAAAAATGAGTCAGCAAAAGCAAAAGAGACTGTGGGGGAATCGGGAGGGAGTGGGATAAAGGATCAAAAAGACTATAATGAAAGGATTCCCATATCAAGGGTCTTTGAGGAGGAAGAACTGTTTAGACCCACATGCTGTGTACATATATATACCACAGCTTATTTGATTTTAAAGAACCCAGTTGTCCTCATTATGCTAAATGCACCTCTGGCCCTATCACTAAATAGTTGTGCAACTGTTAGCACGTTACACAAGCTTCCCAAGGCTCTATTCTCCATCATTCTTCTGGAGTGAGACTGACCAAGGCCCCCAATACAAGAATTGCCCATTAACTTTCACAGGTCACTGTGCTTATTCTTTGGCTAAATCTGCAGCTCATAGAGGTGAAGATATGTCCAGTGTAGATGAGCTGGACATCCTGCAGATTCTCCTGAAAGGCTCCCTGTGGCCTCTGTGATGGGGCTCCAGCCTTGGTCTTTACTGTGGTATTGTCTCAGGAAGATATAAATGACAACTTTTCTTTAAGGCTAGGCATCCATAGTGTATGTCTGATAAATAAATGAGAAATGTTCTCAGCACGTCTGAGTTGTAGTGGTTAATAAATTTCAAATCCTGTTAAAAAGAAAGTGACAAACTAGAGAGGGAGAGAAATGAGATGCTAGGTGAGATGCATTCGACTCAGACCAGTTTATGACCCAAGCCCTTGTTTTAAAAATGGAAGACTCAGGATTGCAAAGATGGTTCACTCATGTTGGGATCTCTACCACAGACTTCTCAAGTTGGCGTAGTGTGTTTCCTACAGGCTTCCAGGACCACTCTTTGCACTCACTGATGTCTGCCTTGGGGGAACTCTTTGGATGACTTGCTTTGGCAACTCCGCCGCATGCACTCAGCTGTCAGCACTGAGGCTGGCTGGCCAGGTGCTCTACTTTCAGCTGCACACTCCTGTATCTGCACCACATCCTCAGGCCCACTTGCCTCAACATGCCAAGAAGCTCTCAAGAATAGGGCAGACGGAGTGGCGCCTTTCTTAGTAGGGCAAAGACCAGAAGACCTACTATGGCCATCTACCTTAGGTTTTACAGAAAGGCCCCTCTCAGCCACAGAACAGGGGCTGCCATCAGATTAGAGGGACAGTGCTGCTTCTCAGTGGCTCATCCAGAACTCATCTGCCTAGAGGGAGAAGGTATTTTTGTAACTCAACAGTCTGAAGCAGATGCTATCTTTTAGGAAGGCACCCAAATTTAAGCTGTTGCCCCAGGTTTTTAAAAAACCTGGAAGGAAAAAGCTTTGGGAGCACATTTCAATTTTATGCCCAAATCTGACTATGATTATGGCCAGCAGGTGGGAAACACCATGTTCAAAATAAAATCCTTCAGTGCTCTTGTGATCTATCACTTCTTCCTTATCCTGTATGACCTGAGCCTACCTCTGAGGATAATCTCAGTATTAAGTGGTGAATCTTGAGGTTATGCTGACATACATGTGCAGCAGCATTGGTTGGTAATATTTTTCTTTCTGTGCCTGTTATTAGCGCCTTTTCTTCCTTTTTTTCTCACAAGGGTAAAACTTAGAAAGAGAAATTATGAGATTGCTGACTTCAAAGGTTTCCTCGTGGAAAATGCCTGTAATTTTATTTTCTCTATTTTTTGAAGCACTTTCTCTCAAAAGCTCTTGATTGTAAATTATATGGTGTGGTAGAATACAAATGAAAAAAAGTGCCTTGGAGTGAGAAGCCAGATCTCAACAACTGTGTTATTTCTAAACCTAACTATGGGGGGAAAACTGAGACAGCCAAGAAATATCAGATCAATGACATTTAATTATAATGTAATTTTTAAGACTTTCAAAGATTTGGAGCTTTTGGAAATAGGACCATGACAGGTGGCAAGAGGATGACAGAAGGATTGTACAAAACTGGAACAAAACTTTTCCTGACAACATTTTTTCTCTGAAATTATTTATTAAAAGATTGATTTTTAATAACAAGCTGCACCTAAGCCAGAAACTAATACTTTGTTTTTAAACTACTAAGTATGTAAGATCAATTTTCAGCCTTTTTTTTAATTCTGAGAGAGAAAGGAAACTTAAAACCATCAAGCCTTTTCTGTTAACAAAAATTGCCTATGTGGTAAAACCCTGTTGCTTTTATATCAGTTGTCCCTAAATATGTATTCTCCTCTGTTTTTTTACTAATAGATGGGCATATGACCACTGTGGTTCAGGGAGTATAGTCATACTTTTTCTATAAAGAGTCAGAGTAGAGGACACAACAAGCTACACAAGAGGCTGAGGTAGGAGAATCACAAGTTTGAGGCTAGCCTAGGTACTCAGTAAGATCCTATTTTAAAATAAAAATTTATAAAGTCAGATAGCAAGTATTCTGTTCTAACTACTTAACTCTGCTTGAAAGAGCCATAGAAAATATGTAAGTGAACAGGTTATGGCTGTATTCCAATAAAATTTTATTTACCAAAATAGGCAATGGGACAGTTCTCTAACTACTGACCTAGTTAAAGACTACATTTCCCAGTCTCTTTGTTAGGTAAGGCCTTGTCAAATGTGGTCATATGATTGGTTCTGGGCATGGAATGTAGGTGAAGTGATACATGTAAGATTCAGTTTGTGTTCAAAAGAGAGGGGTATACTCTATTCTTCCCTGTCTCCATTCTTACTGGCAGGAATGCAGATGTGATGTACCATCAGTGGAAGCAAAGAGTTGAGAAAGACCAGCAAGTTAGAATGAGTCGGGCTATGACCACCAACAGGCCACATCCCTCCTCAGACTCAAGAGATATACCCTCTCCTCAGTTGGGCTGCTGTTCTTCAGTACTGAAACCACAACAATGCTTTTGAATGCCTATTTATAGATAGTCCCAGGGATTACTTAACCTCCATACTCTTCATTCCCATCAAACATACGTAACCCCACGTTTCTGTAATGTTGACCAAGGCCATCTTCATGAGATAGATGATTTTTCATCTCTTGTCATCTGCCCTGTAATCACACGTGAGATCACTAAACCCTAGGACAGAGGACTTGGATGATGTTCAGCAGGAACATCAGTAATGTATTTACATTACAGACATAGTTCCTGTTCTTCAGGCACTGACTTTTTAAAATCTATTTCTTCTTGATGTGTGTTTTATATAGAAAGCTTAGTGCCAAAAATCAAAACCAAACTGAAAAGCTAAAATTCTGGATAAATGGGAAATGGCTACCTAAAGCTTAAGAATTAACAAATAAGTTAAATCTTTTGGGGCTACTGCTTTCTACATGATGAAATGCAGCAATGATACCTATAGATAGGAGGCAATAAAACCAAATCAGGCTGGGTGTGTGTCTCAGTGGTAGAGAACATGCCTGGCAGGCATGAGTCCCTGTGTTCTATCCCCAGCACCACAAAACAAAAGAACAGCAAAACATCATTTACTTTTCAAAGATACAAAATGCAAGAAAAATTTCAAAGAAAGTTTGTACTACTGACCAAATGTAATCAAAATTAGAACACTAACCAAGCATTTTAGACTGTGACCTCTTTTTTTCCCTTCCCTAAAAGGAAACACAGATACAGTTGAGTGCTTTGGACTAGCATCTTAACTTGTCTCAGTTTAGGTGACATGAATTTGCTGAATTAACATTTAACTTGCTCTGTCTGAAGTCAGTTTTTCCAAAGCATCACCCTTCTTTACTCTGCTGATTCACCTGATTGTAAATTTCATTTTAAAAAGGAAGTTCTTCCTCAATTTTCATTCTCCATTAATTTAAACTGTTTAAAATGGTCTAGAAAAAGAAAACCTTATGGTTAAAGACAGTGAGAGGAGTAAGGACAGCTTATTACTGAAACATGAATTTTACTGAAATAACACCTCCTTGTGTGGAGCCTGGTATAATACGACACTGTGGAGAGAAAGCTAGAATGAATGTGGTGTAGACTCAGAGACTGAAAAACAAGAAAACAACTATCCTGTCAGCAAGGACCTTCCAGTTCTGGGTTCTAGGTAAGATATCTGACACACTTCATTATATCAGGGGTGAAAAAAAATCAGGGAAGTCCCAGAGTTTGTCCAAATTCAAATAAGTGGCAGAATTAATACCTGAAACCAGGATTATCTGACTCCAATGTCAATTCTTTTTCCACTAAGTTGCAAACCTCCGTGGTAAAAGTGAAAGTGCAGATTGCTGGGTGCACCTTGCACTCTGTCCCGCAGCCGATGGCCTGCCTTGCCATGTGCACTGCCTGCGGACACCCCACAGAAACAATTCAATTACCCACAGTCCTTCACCAAATGAGATCAGCGTCAAGGGTACTTGCTCCTCGTCTCGCACAGGCTTAGGCCAAAGATGTAAAATTTGGTGCCTGAGCCTTAAAATACATCAAGATACAGACCTTTTAGCCAATGCTGTAGCTATTACAATGGGGCCAAAAGGAAGAACAGTAATTATTGAACAGATTTGGGGAAATCCCAAAGTAATATAAGATGGTGTGACTGTTGCAAAATCAATTGATATAAAGGATAAATACAAAAATATTGGAGCTAAACCTGTTCAAGATGTTGCCAATAATACAAATGAAGAGTCCCAGGATGGCACCACCACTGCTACTGTTGGCACGCTCTACCGCCAAGGAAGGCTTTGACAAGATTAGCAAAGGTGCTAATCCAGTGGCAGGAGAGGTGTGATGTTAGCTGTGATTGCTGAACTTAAGAAACAGTCTAAACCTGTGACAACTCCTGAAGAAATTGCTCAGGTTGCTAAGGTTTCTGCAAATGGAGACAAAGAAATTGGCAACATCATTTCTGATGCAATGAAGAAGTCTGGGAGACAGGGCATGATCACAGTAAAGAATGGAAAAACACACTCAATGATGAATAAGAAATTATTGAAGGTATGAAGTTTGATTGAGGCTATATTTGTCCATACCTTATGGAGGTCAGAAATATGAATTCCAGGATGGTTATATTCTGTGGAATGAAAAGAAAATCCCTAGCATCCAGTCCATTGTTCCTGCTCTTGAAATTGCCTATTCTCACTGTAAACCCTTGGTCATAATTGCTGAAGATGTTGATGGAGAAGCTGTAAGTACCCTTGTTTTGAATAGGCTAAAAGTTGGTCTTCAGGTTAGTAGGTTAGTAGTTAAAGCTCCAGGTTTTGGTGACAACAGAAAGAACCAACTTAAAGATATAGAGGAAGGTTTGACCCTAAATACTGAAGATGTTCAGCCTCATGATTTCAGAAAAGTTAGAGAGGTCACTGTCATCAAAGATATTGCCATGCTTTTGAAAGGAAAGGGCAATAAGCTCGAAATGAAAAGCCTATTCAAGAAATCACAGAGCAATTAGAAACCACAACTAGTGAATATGAAAAGGAAAAACTGAATGAATGACTGGTAAAACTTTCAGATGGAGTAGCTGTGCTGAAGGCTGGTGAGACAAGTGATGTCACAGTGAATGAAAAGAAAGAGCTACACGTGCCCTCAATGCTACAAGAGCTGCTGTTGAAGAAGGCATTGTTCTGGGTGGGGTTGTGCTCTCTGCTCCACTGCATTCCAGCCTTGGACTTAAAATCTCCAGCTAATGAAGATCAAAAAACTGGTATAGAAATCATTAAAAGAACACTCAAAATTCCGGCAAGGACCGCTGCTAAGAATGCAGATGCTGAAGGATCTTTGATAGTTGAGAAAATTCTGCAGAGTTCCTCAGAAGTTGGTTATGATGCTGTGCTTGGAGATTTTGTGAATATGGTGGAAAAGGAAGCACTAAACCAGCAGTAAGAGCTGCTTTATTGGATGCTGCTGGAGTTGCTTCTCTGTTAACTACAGCAGAAGTTGTAGTCACAGAAATCCCTAAAGAAGAAAAGGACCCTGAAATGGGTGCTATAGGTAGAATGGGAGGTGGTATAGGAGGTGGCATGTTCTAATTCTCAGAATGGTGCTTTATCATTATTAATGAACTGTGACAGGAAGCTCAAGGCAGGGTTCCTCATCAATAACTTCAGAGAAGTCAGTGGGAAAAAATGCCTGAAGAAAAGGCTGGTTGATGTTTATTAAGAAAATCACTCTTACCATCAGTTATTGGTTTCAGTTGACAATATATAATGGTTTACTGTTGTCATTGTCCACACCTACAGAAAATTTATTTTGTATTTTTCAATAAAGACAGTTGTACATTCCTGATTCTGGATGCAAGAGCCACGTACCAATGTACTGCTTTCAACTTAAATCACTGAGGCATTTCTACTACTATTCTGCTAAAATCAGAATGTTAGTGCTTGCTATCACCAGTTGAGAAGTTCAGAAGCAGCCTTTCTGTGGAGAATAAGAGTGTGTACAAAATAGAGAAATATCCAATTATGTGACAATTTTTGTATAATAAAAATTTGTTTAAAGTTAAAAAAGAAGTGAATATGCAGTTACTCAAATCCCCTCTAAACAGGGATAAAAACTATTTTCTTAAAACAATCTCTTAATTGAAGGTATAAACAAATCTCTCTTAATTGAAAAATCTACTCCTGACTTTAGGCTTTTTCTTGAAATATAAATTGCTTCCTGAACATGCCCTGCAGTTCTCTTCCACTGACCTTTCTCACATTGCCTTCTGCTGGTTAAAGGCTACTCTGCCTCTAATATCTATTCAGGAAGGCTGGTCATTTGTCATTATTTTCTCCCCTAACTTAAAGCACACTGGGTTCAAAATCCTCTCTCCCCTTTCTTAAAATGTGGATTTGTTTAGTATTCCTTTTGGATTATGGATAAGGTTTGCCTGCTCACCTACTTCTACCTATGCTGACAAGGAAGTTTGAATGAGTCATCTTATTCCACAGCACTTGAAAGCCACAGAAACCCTGGCTCTTCAGAATGAGGACTGACAAACATATAACCATAACTTAAAGCTATCCTTGAAAGCACAACTGCTTCTTCTAAATGCTGGAAGTATTTTTCCCTCCCAAAAAGAGGTTCTTGAAGTTTTGTTTTCAAAAAGTCTGTGATTTTCTGTAAAAACCTTCAATATAGCTTTGGGCTGAGGGGGATTACATTTTGTGTCTTAATTTTTTATATCAAATAGAATGAATGCACATAAGCACCATAAAGCCACATATTCAATATGAATGAAAAAGCCATCGGCTTGCTTCTCACTGACTGAGTGGAGTCATAGGAAGGCCCAACAGTATAACTTCTGTTTGCCACTCTTGGCCTTTTCTGTAAAAACAGGTCCACCAATGAGAAGGAAGGAGGGGTAGTGTTTGAAGTTTGATGTTTTGTTTTGTTTTGTTGTGGTACTAGGGTCTTAACCCAAGGTTGCTTTACCACTGAACTATATTCCCAGCCATTTTATTTTTTCAGACAGAGTCTTACTAACTTTTAATAATTAAGAGACACTATTGCCCAGGCTGGTCTAAACTTGCTCCACCAGGGTCCAGCTGGGGATTTGAGTTCTTACCTCCCAGTGACTGAACACCAGTTGAGGGCTGGCCAGGCCACTTGTCCTCTTCCTGATTTCATCAGCAAAACCAAAGCTTTCAGCCACAGGCAGGACGGCCTTGATAATGAACATATCTGTCCCTTCTTTCATTTCTTCTTGAAGCACTCGACCTTCTCTCTTTGACAAAACAGCATAGACGCGACCTGCAAAGCCAAGAATCTTTTAAATCCATTGACTGGTCATAGGACTTCATTCACACTAAGATGATTACTTATACACCCTGTTAATATCTTAATCTCTTAGCATACAAAAGCATGGAAACCTAAGTGTCTATTTTAAAAGGAAAGCATAATTACAGAAAAGTCAGAAGTAAATGGTTACAAACCCCAGAGCGTATCACTTAGAGACAATCCCCACAACACAGTGATCAGTAAGAGACTGTGTAATGACCTTTCAGTACAATTATACCCAGGAGTTATCTTTGGGTATGAAATCCAATGAGGTGAGTACAACTAGGCTCTATGCACATTAAAGGATTTTAATAATTAAGAGACACTATCAATATGATGGAAAACATAATTATGACATAGTCTATTGACACCTAGTAAGCAATCAACTGGTACAATGGCATTTTTATATTAGAAATTAAAACCACACATGTATATTTCTTAAACTGATATCTAAGTATGTATTAGCATTTTATTTCCCTGGAAACTGATAATGATTGGAATTTTTAATGTCTGGTGACAATTTCACACAAGAATTCTAGCAAATGCTCTTGGTTGATACTTTTAATGAATTTGTACCACCACGGTTCAGCTGGGGATTTCAGTTCTCACTAAGGCACAATTTTGCCTTACACTCAGGAAGGAAATACCTTCCACCTGGATTGGCATTCCGTGTGAGTGCAGTGGGTACTCAAAGAATCCCTTCACAAAGAACAGATAAATGTAAAGTCATGGACCATCAGAAAGCGCTTGCTGTAGCTAGCAGATAAACTCACAGAAGTCTCCTTTTCCACCTACTGCTTAAAAATAATTTTAAATGAATTTCATGATTGCTTGCTCTATTTCTATGAGGTCCATCATTGGGATTTTAATTGGAATTGCATTGAATTTGTATAGCATTTTTGGAAGTATGGCCATTTTGACAATATTAATTCTGCCTATCCAAGAACATGGGAGATCTTTCCATCTTCTCAGATGCTCTTTAACTTCTTTCTTTAGTGTTCTGTAGTTCTCAGTGTAGAGGTCTTTCACATCTTTTGTTAGATTGATTCCCAAGTATTTTATTTTTTTGAGGTTAATGTGAATGGGGTAGTTTTCCTAATTTCTCTCTCAGAGGATGCATCACTTACGAATAAAAATGCATTAGATTTATGAGCATTAATTTTATACCCTGCTACTTTGCTGAATTCATTAATGAGTTCCAGAAGTTTTCTGGTGGAATTCTTAGGATCTTCTAGATAGAGAATCATGTCATCAGCAAATAGGGATAGTTTGATCTCTTCTTTTCCTATTCGTATTCCTCTAATTTCTTTGGTCTGTCTAGAGTTTCAAGAACAATGTTGAATAGTAGTGGTGAAAGAGGGCATCAAGCAATCTGTACATATGTAAATGTACAACACTGTAGTTAAGCAGACCTAAGTCTTCCTCTACCATGTGGAGTCCTGGAGTCTTCTCTCCTAAGTGACAAGATGAGGAGCCTGGTGCACAAGTCACTCACCTTTGTTTTTTAAACTAGGAACTGAGGACACTGACTCTTTTCTCTCTGATTCGGATTTCCTCCTGGTGGCAGTTATTAGGAAGGATACAGAAAACAATTGGCAGTTCTCTCCTTCCTTTTCCCCCCACATTTATCAAATAGGTAGCTTTTCTTTCATCACTAGATGTTCTTTGACATGGAAGTGATCCTTGTTTCATGGGTTCCACTAAAACTGTTTTCTTGGAATTTTACAAAAATTTTATTACTGACCTTTTCACAATCCTCAATCTGCAGGATTTCTCAGAAGTTACTGATTGACACCTCCTCTACCAACACTTCCCATTTTTTGTATTACCCTCTTTATACTCCCAGACTCTTACTATCATTCTAATGTTTTTGTAACTCTTGAAGGTATAACGTCTTCCTATGAGTATTCTGTGAAGTTTCATACTGTTCTTTGAACAAACCCTCCCCTCAGAACACCAACTTATTTGTGTGGCTTTAATTTTATACCTGGGCCTCCTAAAACTACCTCTAAGTCAGGCATCTCACCTGATTTCTAATCCCACATTAAACAGTGACTGCAAGGGCATCTCTGCTGTGGAATCCAGCTGCCTTTTAAATTCAACATGTCTTAAGAACACAATGCCACTCTCCGAATTGCAGGCATCCTCTGTCATTTGTACTAGAAATGTTAACAGTTATATTTACAGAAGCACAACAGTGGGCTGGAAGGGAATCTAAGGGTCACCAAGTTCTACCCCATTAGTTGTTCCAACTCTGCATGCATTCCCTAAAACTTGCCTCACTGGGTGGCCCATTCCATCTTCACACAGTCCTAAGAGCCAGACAACACCTGAGCCTCTGTTACCCTGAAGTTTCTACCCATCAATCCTAGTTTTTACCACGGAGACAAGTTTAGCCCCTTCTCCCTGAAACACATACACACACACACACACACACACACACACACACACCAGCCTCTAAGCTCTATCTTGCCTTCTCTTTTCCACACCAATCTCTCTGACATGCTGTTCTATCCCACTTTCTTACTTGAACTACAGAAATTTATTTACCTTCTTTTTAGTGTGTGTTGCCTAGAAATGAAAATAATATTCTTAAGTACAGTGTGATAACCTCTGCAAAAAAGCAGAACAAGTACTATCTTCATTAGTGGTTCCTCCCAAGCTACATATTATTTATGTAGAAAATATCTCATCACAGTATCTAACATGTGTGAACTAGTACTCTTTACTCTTCTATCTCATTCTAAGAAAAGTTTTAAGGCAGTCTATGGAAGTAAACATAAAACAATAGGGGTAAAAAAAAATGAAGGAATTGGGATAACAGGAACATGTTGAGGGTTATTGGGTCAAGGTGACTACTGCTGAACAGGTCAGCTCCTCCCCTTCATGGGTCGTGCTATCAGGCTTGGATCAATAATTGAAACAGAATGTAATTAATCATGTACTTTTGAGCTATTCAACTTTTACTCCACTAAAACTATATCCTAAAACTGGGGCACAATGAATCACTGAATAAAGGAAAAAACCAATAAAACTTTCCAAATGCACTTGGCTCTCAGGACCAGTGTGTCCAGGCTTAGAAGCATTCAGAGACCCTCTAAGCTTGCCACTGTTATCACTGGCAAACTAATGGGACCAGAATCGACAAGGATCATGTGGCCAATGACTGCAAATACTCTGATACCTTTTTCATTGGATAGAGTATCAGATTTTGGTCATTTGTTTGTTTGCCCATGTAAAGAAAGACTTTACCCTTTAAAGAAAGGGCACTGCTAAGTGCCCTGCTGTATGAAAACCACCAGTGAAGAACAATTCTGCAGGTAGCAGCAGCAACAAAAACTAAAGAAATTTATTTACCTTCTTTTTAGTGTGTGTTGCCCAGAAATGAAAATAAAACTCCAAATACAATGTGATAACCTCTGAAAAAAGCAGAACTACTATTATCTTCAACTGGAACAGTTTTGATCAGGGTTTGACTCTTTAGGGACTACATTATAAATGTCTCAGCCTGTATCCATGGCCTCTGACAGGCAGTAACCTACTACTTGAGCTCCTGTGACTGCCAGAGTCAGAGCTTGGGGAGTACAGATCCAGTGCCCCAAGCCAAACCAAGGTAAGCTATTCGCTGGCCACAGTACACACTGGAGGTTTTTCACTCAGAGCTCATGGTTCCTTAAGCCTAGAATACAAACCCTCAGTACAACTCTATATTCAAATGCTTTTCATTATTCAAGACCCATTCAATAACAACTTGCTCCACGAAATCTGATACCCAAAGTGCAAAGAAATCTCTTCCCACTGAGCCCTACTGAACCTTATCTGTTGCTTCACAGCATCACAGATTCACACACACAGTAAGGATAATCTGTGAGGTCTATTATATTTAAAGCTGGACGATAAAGGTATGTTGTTGTCCATTGAATTTAGGAAAGAGGGTAGCTGTTTACAGCTCTATTTTCTCAAACAGTGTAAGAGGGGAGAGCACATCAAATTGATAGCATTTATGCAGATGTTAAAATGGAAATTATAAATAAGAAATAGCCAAACAGAAGCATGTTTAAAACAAATAATAAACATGATATTAAATTACTCTTACCATAAGGTCACATCTATGCAAAATGTACTATTAAGGGCAAGGATTGTAAAAGAAAGTGGGAAATAAAAGGTTGGTTCCCAAGGTGGAAGATTTTTCTTTCATCTTATGATTTAGGTGATTGTTGATAACATTTGTGGAGCAATTTAAATTTTACACACACACACACACACACACACATACACACACACGTGGGCATTTCTTACTCTTAGAAACTAGGTCACACTAACTTGTTTTGTCACAGAGCTAGCTACCAGACTGCTAAATCAAGCCAACACAGTCCACAGGATAGAGGTGCACTTCAATCAAATAGGAGATAAAGCCTACTGTGGGCATAATGGAGAATGAGAGCGGGTTGCTACTATATAGATGAATGCAGCTACAAGTTTACAGAAAATTGATGTGAACAAGTTGACCCCACCTTTTAGGGGCTCTGCTCACAGCTTCATGTTCTTATTATCATCAGCTGCTTAAACACTTAGAAGGCACAATCAAATCCAAAATAACACAAAGTTGGCAGATAATAAAGACACTGACAGAATGAAGTAAGGACCCAAATTTAACAAGACACAGCATGGGTAATTATCAGGTTCTTCATTGGGTTCAACCAGCAAGTGGGCAGGATTACAGCAGAAATGCTGAACAACAGCTCCTATAAAACCAACGAGGAGGGAGTTTAAGCACAAAAGTAGTCTGGCCTGTTGTGGCAAAAAGATGCTGAACTCAAAATTATGCTATCCATCAAAGCCTACATCAAAGTACCACCATTTTCTTTCTTTTTTTTTTGTTACCGGGGATTGAACCCAGGGGCACTTTATCAGTGAGCTACATCCCAAGAACTTTTTATCTATTTTTCAAAATTTTGAGACAGAGGTTTGCTAAGTTGCTGAGGCTGGCCCTAACCTTGGAATACTCCTACCTCAGCCTCTGAGGTAGCTGGGATTTCAGGTATGTACTACCACCTACCCTGTTCCCAAATTTTGCTAATCCAAAATTTCCCATAAAATGTCACTGGAAAACCAGGTTTGTGCACTAACTTCAACTGTATTTTACTTTTAATTGTTTTACATAATTAAGCTTTGTCTTAACTCATCTCTCAAACCAAAAGTCATGCTTAACACAAGTATTGGCACATGCAGTTCAATAGATATTTGCTGATTTAATTATGAAATACTGATAAAATATAAAACAAAACAAAAACCAACAAGTGTAGAATAAGGTTTCAAAAATACAGTGACAGAATGTTTCTGATATGTGAAAACACATGTTCTAACAACGTCAGCATTTATTCCTGCATGTAAAGAGAATTTACAATTGTTGCAGCTGCATTTAAAACTCTAGTACTATCTAACAAAAATAGGTATTTTTAAAATTTGAATTTACTACCAAGAAATAAAAAGGGGGCTGGGCAACAAAGAGATTAACAAGTTAGAAGCAATTCTGCATGAGGCAACTTACTGATCACATGAAAAGAAAGTGAAAACAGCATTTCTAATATCTTAACTAGTCCATTAAAGGGAACTTCCATGAGTAACAACAAAAAATGGTAATAGAAGCACACCTTTAGAAAAGTGGATTTTTAAAGTAAAAAGGGGTATTTTCTTGAGATTATTTCCCCAGACAAAATAATTTTGAGATGATTATTTCCTACAAAATTTCTCTTCTGACCACATGCATTTCATTTATGAAAGCATTTCATTTTAAAAATCTATATAGCAAAGAACTGTTTTTAAAAGAAACAAGTTAACTCATTTTGCCAAATAAACAAAAGCGCAAAATTTAACTTATGTTGATTCTTGGAGAATTAGAAGGACGAATAAGCAAAGTCTTAAGTCATCTCAGAAGATCTCTGAATAGCCAGACAGAAACAAAGGCCTGGAGACTACTGAAAAAGTCTTCATTGCTTTTCCCAGTTGGAGGTGTTGATTTAGAAGGAAAAAGAAAAACACAAATCAGCAGCTATTTTGATAAACCTTGGACTCTAGAGATTGGCTATCAATGCCAAAGTACCTTAGAGAAGCTCTAGTCTAAGCAAGAGGACTCTACACCAATTCGAGAAGGAAAAAAAAATATTCAAAGCATATCTAAACAGCTTCTTTATAATGCAGTGGGTGTGGCAGCCAGTTACTTTCAAGGAAATGTGATAGGAATGCTCATCAGACAACGCTAGATAGTATTCTAACCAGTCCACATATGCACAGAGGCCACACAGACAGTAAATAAATGAGGTCTCACTGTGCGCACAGTGGAATTTGTAAGTGGATAAGGCAAGGCAAAGACATATTTTGCTTCAGAGGAAGAAAGAGGAGAAATAACCCTGAGGGTTACAACAAGTATTTCTTCCTGGAAAGTGACACAATGGAGTCTGATGACCAGGAGAGGAGTGCCAGGACAGACAGAACAGGAAGACAAATGGTATTTATCCCTAGTATTGTCCTAGGGAAGCCTGGTCACAGGCAGGGTCCAGGGGGTGATTTTCTAATAGAAATAAGAAAGGGGATGCAGAAGAATGATTCAACAGAGGTGATTCAACAGTGCTGGAAATTTCAATTTGATAAATGCCAATAGCTGATTCTGTCTTCATGTGTTATGCTCAAAATTTGTCTTCTCAGAAAACAAAAGGACAAACGACAACTTGAAATGGACAATATAGAAGTGATGGCAGTTTGCAGAGAAAATGTGTTCCCATTATTTTGGGAGGATATACATGTTCCCATTATCTTGAGGAAAAGGGCAGGCACAGAAGGAAGGATCATTTCAAACACATAAAAGGAAAGGAAAAAAGCCCCAAACTAAAACAAAACCCAACAGGTTCAAAGACAACAAACCTTCAGGAGAGCCTGAAAAAAATCAATCATGAATGATTCCAATGACAGAAAAAAGAAGAGAGAGCCTCCCTCTACCTTCTATTTTAAGAGGATACACACAGTAGATGAAAGAAAGAAGAGGACACCAATTAAGAGTAAATGAGTAGTGTGCCAGGATGTTCAGAACCAGAACAAGCTGAGTCTACCAAAACAAAAGAGCTGAAGACAACACAAAGGGCCTTTTCCATTATTTCTGAAATAAGGAAGCAGGCCTACAAGTTGAAGAAAGTGGTGTAATATCAAAAAAGGACAGCAGGTAAACAAAGGTTCTCAATAACTATGTTACCTCCATTCTCTTCAGTAAAGGGAGAAAGAGAACACAGACCTTCAAGACAACTGGGAAGCTGATGAACAAGTACGCGGTCTTTTGAAAGGAGTTCAGGTCTTCTAGGACCTTTGAGAATTATATCTCACAGCAATAAAAAAATTTACCCTTTTGAGAAGTTATGAGGGGGCTGAGGCTGTAGCTCAGTGGTAGAGTGCTTGCCTTGCACATGTGGGCACTTGGTTGGATCCTCAGCACCACTCAAAAATAAAGATAGTGTGTCCATCTACAACTAAAAAAATTTTTTAAAAAGAAGTTATGAGTAATAGGGCTACAATTCATAACTACAGGTAAAAAATAATAACAAAACTTTTTTCAGGACAAAAATACTGGATTCCATAAACTGCAGACTAGGAAACCATAAGCTGATTTCTTAAAGGATTTTTAAAGAAACATTATGGGCAACATGGATTTTCTAAAAAAAATTTATATTAACCAAAGCTTTCTTTTTTAAGTAAAACTGTTAAGATGTGTATTAGGGGAATACTACAGACCTTAATTTTACCAAAACATTTGATTTACTGCTTACTGAGCTCTATTTCTCACCAGCCAAGAAAAGGGGCCAGGCAGGGTGGTACATGCCTGTAATCCCAACAACTCGGGAGGCTAAAGAAGAATCATATGTTCAAGGTCACCCTCAGCAACTTCGAGACCCTGTCTCAAAATTAAAAAAAAAAAAAAAAAAAATAAGAGGGGGGGGGATGGGGTTCAGTGGTAAAGCATTCCTGGGTTCAATTCCCAGTACCAAAAAAAAAAAAAAAAAAAGGGACACACAAAGAAGGAATCGGTTAAGATTAAAATTTTTCCTATCAAATTTTATTTTTAGGTTTATTATATATGTAACTTAAGAAAAATTGTATAGACTCAGATTACTATTACTGATAGACAGAAAAGTAGAAAATCAATTCTCTTGAAATACATGAAGTAGAAGAGAGTGGAAAAGAGACAAACCGTGGCACCCATGGTTAGAAATTAGCAGAAGACACACTTAATGCTCAATATAGGAAAGACATCCTCTAATCACTCAAATAGGGGTGGGATAGGCATCTGCCAGGCATCTGTCAGAGAGACTGGAGAAGAGCACTAACGTCTACTTTAAGAATTTGAAAGAATCAGGATTCCTTGATTTTAACTCTATTTCTGCTTTCTTAAAAATGCCCTTAATTAAAATGTAGAATAACAAACATCCAGGAACAGCCAAGATAGGTGTTCACCAAACTAATCTATGGATTCCATGAGAAGTTGATAGGTGTGTTGTACGATACCGTACTGCATGTCATATTTGGAGACTTGACTCATTTGCCTTACGTAGTCTTGCAGTTAATCTTGTTTAACCCTGATGCTTCTGAAGTGCTCCTATGGATGCTCAGTTTGTCTCATATGAACCTTACTTTGATGTAAACCTAAATATTTTTTTCTTTGAGGGGGGAGGTGTTTAGATTTCTGTTTTCAGGAATTAATCAGCAAAAGTAGCTTGCTAAAAAGAAAGTAACTCGAAGGACCAAGAGCTAGAGGAAAACTAGTAATTTGGTCCAATCTCTCAAATTCCGTTCTTCTCTCTTCACCACTGGAACAGTTGACAATCTCCAGAGAAAAAGATCTACTGTGTCCCAAGAACTGTTTTAGGCACACCATTTATGTTACTATTCGAATCTAACTATCGTGACTTAGTGTGCCTTTTTTTTAATAGGTGAAAACACTAATTCTGTGAAGTAATTTTAGTCAAAAGCCAAAATAGTTCCTATGTTCAGGGCTCCATGTCTTCCAAAATCCCTAAGGCAGATTTTCCCAAACATTAGAAATGAATTTGACACAATGGTTAGCAGTAAAATAAGTATAAGATTTTCTTTTTCAGAAAGGACCTAGTAATCACAACAGCACTTCAGGGTTAGGAGGACAAGAATATCGCCTTATTCTTTGATTGTTTTCAGAATGACTTTGATTACCCATATTGATAATGCTTGTTCTCTTGAGAAAAAAAATGCTGCATGTATTTGGATGGTAGCATGGAAGGGCAGTTTAACCCTCATTTATCAGACCTTTCATTATTAAGGGAAAAAAAAAAGATCCTGTAGCAAATGAAAAAATATTAGTAGTCACATATCCACCCTGCCCCACCCCAAGATTTTAGTACTTAAGATCTTTGGATCTTAATTCCTTAGTAAATTAGAAGATGATGTAGCTTCTATAAAAATATTAGTGAACTTAAGATCTAGGGTACTTCACTGTTGATCAGAATTTCTCTCATGGTCTTTCCTTTTCTTACCAAGAACATCACTGGTGGCCATGATGTCACATGTGTACATAGCTGCCATCAAACGCTGAGGTTTCACTTGCAGTGAGTAGCGACATGCTTCTTTCATGGTGGCAATTAGCTGTCCTGAGAAGGGTCCATAGCAGTCAGTGACTAAAGAGTCTCCTTTCTGGGAAATCCTCTTCTCAAAGGGCTCTAAGCAGACACCTTGTACCTCTTGGTTTTCCACTCCACCAGGATGAGTCTTATCTTCCTCCTGTCTCTCTCCTTCCAGATCACTTTGTTCTTGATTATGCTTATCACTTGTTCCTTGTTCCTCAAATTTACTTAGGTCCCATTTTTCCAGAACAAAACAGACACCCATGAGGGGCTCTTCACACATGGGGCCAGAAAGAGTTGCTAGTTGGAAGCCACTCACAATGCTATTGCCCAAATCTCGATATCTACTCGCTTCTTTAGAAGCTCTGCCAGCTGGGCCTGTCCATACTGAGTTCTGAAAATCTTCACTTTTATTGACTAATATGTTAGGCCCACATTTTCTTGGGCCAAATGACCAGATTTGATCAACAGTATTCCTCCATTTTCTCCCTGTTAGATGTTGTTCTAGTTTTCCTTTGAATTCCCAAATTTTCTCTTGGGTCTTCTGATGAATCATCTGAGTATTTTTGCCCTCATTCAAAGAGGATGTCAACTGCTCCATGGAACGAATCAAATCACTATTTTCTTCCAGAATCTGAGTGACTTCTTCTGGAAGAGGCACGGCTCGAACACTGAGGGTGGCAAGTTTATTGGGAGTTGTCATAGTGATTAACCCGTCAGAGTCAACTTGGATTCCTTCAGGGATTTTGCTTTGATCTTCTTTTGTTTGGTGTATGACTGCAACTTTTTGTTGTTTGCCTATTTCTTCATTGACCATGTCAACTTTCGGAGGTTTTGTGATTGTTTCTCTGAATGGAATAATGGGTTCGGATACACTGATATGAATCTTTGCAAACCTACAAATTCAAGAGAAATAACAGAAGTTTATAATCAAAATAGCATCAAAGTTCCATATTATGCAATGAAAATTGTGCAAAAAAACCCCACAAACATAAAAATTTATTTTACTGTGAAGGATCTGTAATTCACATTATATCACAATTCAAAAACTACTTTCATGTCTGACTGAAAAGACTACCTCTAATGAGAACATACCTTCAGGGAGTTCTTCATTTGTAATGGAATTTCACTGCTTTATTCATTCTTGCAAGAGATAAACCATCTATTTAGATAGGTATGTTTTGAATGGAAAATAAATGCTTTAATAGCTTTTGACATATGAAGTCTTTAAAATGAAACCTGCTAATCAGAGAATCAGGAGAAGAAAAACTCAATGATTATAGCTCTAAAGAGAGAGAATCAGAGACTTTCAGGATTACTAGTTAAATCCTACGGAAGATTTTGCTTTGATAATGAGGTCCAGAGTGAGGCCAGCATGATATAGGAGTTTGTCAGGAGCATGACTCTCCAAATGATCAGGAGTGGAGAAAATGTTCTGTATCTTCATTGTGATTTCTGACCACTTCAGATGGGGTTAGTATAAATGAGGAAAGGAATGTTTTGTTTTATTTAAATAGCCACACATAGAGCATGTGAAACACAGCTAGTGTGACTGAGGAACTGGACTTTAAATTTTATGACTTTAACTAATTTTATTTTAAATAGCTTCATATGGATAGTAACTACTGTATTGGACAGCACAGGTCTTGAGCCCCAATCGGGTACCAAGTTCAGAAAGTCTTTTTCATTTAATGCTGGCATCATTTAGTCTCATGCTGGCCTTTCTTCCAAGTGAATTATAAATCCACACAGGGCAGAGTCTAGAAATTAGCATGGATTGATTCTGATAATGATGAAAACCAGTAGTCTTTCTTTTTCTCTTATTTCTGCCAGTTAATACTAAAGTTTTGGTCTGCGTACAACTGCTGTTAGAAATGTGGATGGATACATGTATAAATGTATGCACATGTATGTACACAGATACATTATAATAACTTCTAGGATCCGGAGCAATGCTTTTCCCTAGGAAATGTTCAATAAGGAAACTGAACACAGAGTTTCTGACATGCTTATATTTGATTCTATTTTTCTTTCTGTCTTCCATATTTTGTGGTTGTGGGGTAGGCAAATAATATAACTGCTTTTATACCTTTGGATAAATCTGAAAACTCAATAAATGGATGGTTTTCTGAAAAGAGTGATATCCAAATTGATTTCTGAACATAGAACCTGAAATAGACCACAACAAATGAAAGAAAATAAAAATGTGAAAAAAAGGTTACTTCCAATAAAATTAAAGATTTAGTTACTAAGTTTCTTCACTTTTAAGGATTGGCTAATTTCAATGCTACATATATAGTTGTAGAATTCACAAGGTGAATGTCTACCTGACATTTTACTAATATAAAATGAATTTGATACTCAAACCTGATATCTTACATAGAGAAAAAAGTTCAATCAGAACATGTGTGCATGTGCATTTTTTAAAAACATCAAAAAAATTTTTTTTTGGTACTGGGAATTGAACTCAGGGGTACTCTACCACTGAGCTACATCTTCAGCCCTTTTATTATTATTATTATCATTATTATTATTTTTTTTTTTTTATTTTGAGACAGGGTCTAACTAAGTTGCTTAGGGCCTCACTACGTTGCCAATCCTCCTGCCTCAGCCTTCCTAGTTGCCGGGATTACAGGCATACACCATCAGCAGCATTTTGTTTTTGACTATTACTTGATATATATGAGGTGCTACATTAAATATTGTACATGTATTACTTCTTTAGTAGGTCTTAGTACTATCCTCATTTTGCAAAGGAGAAAATCATAAGATTGATTAAGCATCTTCTTCAAAGGCTAGTAAATGAAAAAGCTAGGATCCAAATCTAGTTCTGACTTCACAACCAAACTCAACCATTATGCTCTATTGAGAAACTGAGTTAAACAGCATATTAAAGAAAAAATTCACAACACTAAGTAATTTTTATAAGATATATAAAAATTAATTCATATTAGATCCTTTAATACATTAAAATGTCAAATTATACAATGATGTAATCATCTTTTAAAAATGCCAACTTAGTATTCAATAAAATTCAATACCTATTCTTGATTTAAAAAAAAACAAAAATCTTAGAAATGGGGAAATAGTTTTAAAATTATCATTATTTACAGAATGTATATTCACATACTTATTAGCACATTCAAGAAAACCAACTGCAAAGCTTTGAAAATATGAGAGAAAAATGTGTCTATGACATTGTCCTCTCGTGTTACAAAGTCAGAAAAGTTATGAGACACTTTAGTCCTTCAAATTTCTGAGGTCTCAAGAAGTCTCCTAAAGTAACCACTTAAATGATTAATTAAACCCACTCCACACTGAAAAAGGAAGTGTGTGCATGGTTCAGGAGCAGAGGGTCTTTAAATCCCAGCAAAGCAGAGCCTGTTGTCACTTCAAAAAGAAGTGAAGCAGATTCAGACTCCATCAGGGCAACTTCCTGTGGTTTCTTGCCCTACCTGCTCATTAATAACTTGATGCTAAGAGCTCTGACAGTTTCTCTGGTTTGGAGATAACAGGTGGTATTCTCAGTCTCACACTACTGTACAATCAGCCATTCCTAAAGATGTGTGTGAAAGCTGTAAAAAGCAGCTTACATACTAAAAGGCAAGCTCCTTCCCATGACAAATTAAAAAAAAATTCTGTAATTTTATACATGTTCTTAATATAACTAAGAATTTGGTAGTCATGTAGAATGGTCTAAAAAACAAAAATCTGCTCACCTATGATCACCTGTCTCAAAGTGAATATGCATGTAAACTATGACCCATGTTAAAAAAAAAAAAAAACAGAACATTTCTAGTTCTCAGAAGCACCCCTACCGAATGCCTTTGCCCAATCCCATAAAAGTAACCACTATCCTAAATTTTTTTTTTTTGGAACTGGGGATTGAACTCAGGGACACTTAGCCACTGAGCCACATCCCCAGTCCTATTTTGTATTTTATTTAGAGACAGGGTCTCACTGAGTTGCTTAGCGCCTTGCCCTTGCTGAGTTTGGCTTTGAACTCACGATTCTCCTGCGTCAGCCTCCCAGCTTATCCTAAATTTTATTATAATCTTCCGCCCTTTTTCTTGTTTTTATCACCTAAACATGAAACTCCTATAAGGTACAGTTACTGCTTTCTGAACTTTACACAAATAAAAATCCATGTTTTTTATAATTGCCTCTTTTTGCTCAATATTATGTCATTAGAGTCATCCATGTCTTACGCAGCTATAATTTTGTTTACTGAGATTATTCTATAGAATTCCATTATATGATTATACCATAATTTATTCATTTATTTATTATATGAGTTGTTTCCAACTTGTGGCTGTTAAAAATCTTGTTGCTGTGAGCATTTTATGTTGATATGCATTTGCGCAGCTTTGTGTGAACATATACAGAGCAGAAATGGGAGATTTGCCAAGTCATACCAACTGCGAATCTCCCACTTCAGCAGATCATACCAAATCGTATTCCAACATGCTATATCAACCTCACCCACACTAGTTGCACATGTGAATTTTCATGGCTCCTCATCTTTGCCACCACTTGATAATATGACTTTAAAAATTTCACTCACTCTGTGAGAGTATACAGAGGCTTTGGTTTTAACTTGTATTTCATCAATTATGAATAAGTCCAATACCTTTCATGTTTATTAGCCTTTAGACCTCCTTGAAGTACTTATCTAAGTCTTTTTACTTTCAAGTGGTTTGCAGCTTTTCTCATTTATTTGTAAAAATTCTTTAATTATGAGGACACATCTCCCTTAGTTTACTATAGGTATCACAAAGGTCTTCTCTGACCCTTGCCTTCTTATTCTCTTCACAGGGTCTGTTGATGACATTACCTTTACTTGGCCATTAGTCCTTTAATATCCAATTTAAGAAGCTTTCCCCTACCCAGAGGTCTTGAAGATCCTGTTTCGTAGTCTTCTAGACCCTGGCAAGGTTTTGATTTTTACATTTTAATCTATAATCCACCTGAAACAAATTTCTGAAAATAGCATGACAAAGAGGCCTAGTTTCATTTTTTTTCTATATAGGTATCCAACTTGCCAGCATTATTTATTGAAAAAATTTGTCTTTTTCTCATTGCTCTGCAGCACCACCCATTTCTAGATTCTCTATTCCAGTCCACGATCTATTTGTTTATTCTTATGTCAATATAACATAGTCTTAATTACTGTAACTTTAAATGAAACTTTATTTCCAGTATACCAAGAATTCCTACCTTGTTCTACTACTTTCAAGGTGTTTTGGTTATTTTTGGCCCTTTGCATTTCCATACAAATTTTGGAATCAACTTGAAAAGTTCCACAAACATACATAAACACAAACTCACTGAGATCTACTGGACTGGCTTTGAATCTATAATCAGTTTGGGGAGGATAGATACCATCATAATATGAATTTTTCAAGCCATGAAAATGGTATATACCCCTTTTTTGTTGGTTGTTTTTTTTTTTTTTTTTGCATAGAGGACTTATGAGTAAATTTTTATTCCTAAATATTTGATATTTTTGTTGCGACTATAAATGGTAATATTAAAATAATTTTCATTTTCTGCATATTTCTAGTACATAGAAATAAAACATTTTTTGTATTAAACTTTAATTCTGCAAACATGCTGAATTTATTACTAATCTTAATAGGTTCTATAAATTCTTTTGGATTTTTAATCCACATTATCTGCAAATGAGTTTTAATTTACCCTGTTCAATTTTCATCTTATATTTTTTATTCTTCTTTATAATGCTACCACAAACCTCCAGAAAAATGTTAAGTAAAATCCATAAAAGTGGATCCTTTGTTTATTATTAATTGCAAAGGACAGCTTTCAAAAACCTCAGAAGTACACCTGTGTGCTACAGTTATTGTGAAGACAGTCAGTATTAATTTAAGGCAGTTCCATTTTACTCCTGGCAAGCTAAGACTTGATTATGCATATATGGTGGGGTTTTTTTCACTTTAAAAAACTATAGTCTTTTTTTTCTTTATTTTTTATTGGTTCTTTTTAATTATACATGACAGTAGAACCCACTTTGATATAATTATACATCAGGGAATATATCTTTTTTTCACAATTTAGATTCACATGATTCATATAATCTTACATATACATAGGGTAATACTGTCTGTCTCAGTCTATCTTTCCTTCCCCCATCCCCTCACGTCCCATTTTCCTCTACACCATCCATATTTCCTCCATTCTTCTCTTGTCCCCCCACCACCAGTACTCCCCCTGCCCCCCGTTATGTATCATCATCCACTTATCAGAGAAAATATATGGCCTTTGGTTTTTTTGGGCTTGGCTTATTTCACTTAGCATGATATTCTCCAACTCTACCCATTTACCAGCAAATGCCATAATTTTATTCTTCTTTATGGCTGAGTAGTAGTCCCTTGTGTATATATACCACAGTTTCTTTATCCATTCATCAATTGAAGGGCATCCAACAAAAGAGGTGAAAGACCTCTACAATGAAAACTACAGAACAATAAAGAAAGAAATTGAGGAAGACCTTAGAAGATGGAAAGATCTCCCATGTTCTTGGATAGGCAGAATTAATATAATCAAAATGGCCATACTTCCAAAGGTGCTATACAAATTTAACACAATTCCAATAAAAATCCCAAAGACATGCCTCATAGAAGTAGAGAAAGCAATCATGAAATTCATCTGGAAGAAAAAAAGACCCAGAATAGCCAAAGCAATCCTGGGCAGGAAGAGTGATGCAGGAGGCATCACAATACCAGACCTTAAACTCTATTATAGAGCAACAGTAACAAAAACAGCATGGTATTGGCACCAAAATAGACAGGTAGACCAATGGTACAGAATAGAAAGCACAGAGACAAACCCACATAAGTACAGTTATCTCACACTAAACAAAAGTGCCAAAAACATACAATGAAGAAAAGATAGCCTCTTCAACAAATGGTGCTGGCAAAACTGGAAATCCATATGCAGTAAAATGAAATTAAACTCCTATCTCTCACCCTGTACAAAACTCAACTCAAAATGGATCAAGGATGTAGGAATTAAACCTGAAACCCTTCACCAAATAGAAGAAAATGTAGGCCTGAATCTTCATCATATTGGCCTAGGATCAGACTTCCTTAACATGACCCCCAGAGCACAAGAAATAAAAGGAAGAATCAATAAATGGGATGGATTCAAACTAAAAAGCTTTTTCTCAGCAAGAGAAATAATCAATAATGTGAAAAGAGAGCCTTCAGAGGGGGAAAAATCTTTTCCACACACACTTCAGACAGAGCACTGATCTCCAAAATTTATAAAGAACTTAAAGAAACTTTACACCAAAAGTACAAAAAACCCAATCAATAAATGGGCTAAGCCGGTGCGGTGGCACATGCCTATAATCCCAGCGACTTGGGAGGCTGAGGCAGGAGGATCGCGAGTTCAAAGCCAGCCTCAGCAACTTAGTGAGGCCCTAAGCAACTCAGTGAGACCCTGTCTTTAAATAAAATACAAAATAGGGCTGGGGATGTGGCTCAGTAGCTGAGTGCCCCTGAGTTCAATCCCCGGTTCAAAATAAATAAATAGAAAAATAAATAAATAAATAAATAGGCTAAGGAACAGGACAGACACTTCATAGAACATATATAGGAGGTGATCAACAAATACATGAAAAAGTGCTCATCATCTCTAGTAATTAGAGAAATGCATATTAAAACCATCCTAAGTTTCATCTAACTCTAATTAGAATGGCTATTATCAGGAACACAAGCAATAATAAGTGTTGGCATGGATGTGGGGAAAAAGGCACACTCGTACATTGCTGGAGAAGTTGCAAATTGGTGCAGCCACTATGGAAAGCCGTATGGAGATTCCTCAGAAAACTTGGAATGGATCCACCATTTGACCCAGCTATCCCACTCCTTGGTTTACACCCAAAGGACTTAAAATCAGTAAAGTACATTGATGCAGCCACATCTATGTTCATAGATGCTGAATTTTATCAAATGCTTTTTGTCTCTTAATGTGGTTTCACTCCTTTTTTCCCCTATTAATCTGATAACTTTACTTTGGCTGACATTTAATATTATTCAAACTTTAATTCCTTAGTTATAGGACTAAAATTTTCTACTTGTTCTTGGTAAGATTTTTCAGGAAAATTTTTCATTTCCTTTAAAGTTTACTGTCATGAAACAGTTAATGACATTCTTATATGTTTCTTTGCCCAGGACAAGGTTTCTAGTACCCAATCACTAAGGTGCCTGAAACTCCCACATGACAACCGGTATTGAAGGATGCAATGAATGGCATTCTGTCAACACCACCTGATTCAGCTTTCCCAGAGTTCAAGGACAACACTTTACATGTGATATTCACAAAACACTGCCTGCATTGACCCCCAAGGGGTCTGTCCACCATCTCCTCGCCTACCTGCACTTGCTTTAGCTGACTTCTCTGCTAACACTCATTCATGGAAGTAGAAAAGGGAGATTTCTCTCTACTTGTTTACCTCTCTGAGTTCTGACAGGTAACATTGTGTTTCAGGTCTTTCTTTCGTCATATGAAGCCACAATGCAAAGGAACTGTTTTGTTTTGGTTGGGGGTGGGAGGCAGGTATTTCAGAAATTGTAATTTTTAGGTAAAGCACATAAGGAATACCTCACAATTTGTGTGGTGTCTCATTAGAGCAGAACACACTTTTTACAAAAGCACATGGGTTACTGCTTTCACTGGACTAGATACCTTTTATTGTTTCCATTCAATGTAACTCTACATTATTTTTAGATATTTAGATATGAATATCTTTAGAAGGATTACACAGATTGGTTTTTAGGAATAAAAATGTCTTTTTGTATTTATTAAAAATATTTTAATACCATGTTAAGGGCACATTTTTACAAAATGAAATTCTCATAAAGCATAGTTGCTTCTTCCTCTCCCAAGATTAAAAAGTATCCACAGTTAAAATCACGAGGTACAAATGAAAAAAGACTAAACAAAGATATAAATATGTAACTTGATTAAAGTCAGCTTTGGGCACAAGGAGGGGGGTATTACTTAAAATCTAATTCTAGGGACCAAAAAGTATGATTTTTAAAAGGAGTTAGTAACCTGAGAAATGAAAGGTTATTTAATGTGGATTTTAATTTGGAGTAAGCAGAATGAAAAAAGGAAAAATAATTTAGTTCAGAGACAAACAAAAATAAATAACATTTCAGAGCTTTTTAAAACCTTCTAAGAAGTTATTATTTAAACTACATTATGCCTTATGATTTACCTAATTAATATTATTCTCCAACGAACATTAGAACTTCTAGAAATTACAAGAAAATGGTGATAAAAGTGAAAGAGAGGACAGATGGGTCTTCTGATTTTGTACTAATGATGGCTATAAAAATATTGAAAACAGGAAAAAGGTCACAACTCTATTTTCAACTGAAGAATAGACATGAGAACATTCCCAATATGGTAAGAGATACCACAAAATCCCACAGGGATGGTGTCATATAGAAGCTGCTTCATCCTATCATTATTAGTTATTGTTATACCATGACTACACCACTGATTTTAAGAATTGAGATAAATAGCACTCTACACAGTGCAGTGACTGCCACATAATATTTAGTATATGATTATATTGATCATTAATAATTAGTTCTGATTATTACAGTCCCAGAAGTTACCTTTTTCTTTAAGGAAATAGGGTCATTACAGGACAATTTCCCATTTTTTCACTAATAAGCACAGAAATATATGTTAATAATAATGAATATCCTTTTTCATCCAGATTGGTAAAGTTTTCAGATAATAATTTAATTATACTGAAATATGATTATATTGATCATTAATAATTAGTTCTGATTATTACAGTTCCAGAATTTTTTTTTAAAGGAAATAGCGTCATTACAGGACAATTTTCCATTTTTCACTAATAAACACAGAAATATATGTCAATAATAATGAATATCCTTTTTTGTCCAGATTGGTAAAGAGGATATAATAAATAAGGTTGGTAAAAGTGTGACCAAAGGACACTTACAAATGGTATTGCTGTTCTAATGTAGACTTTTTGAGCAAGAGATAATACCTCCAGGGTTTATCTTAACCCAATAATCAGAGATGTGTCTATAGAGAGCTTTGTATATCTGAATATGCATAGAGCCAAATGTAATGGTGGTTATTTCTGCATGGGAATCAAATGATTTTTCTTATTCTTCAGCATTTTCCTTTCTGCTGAGATACACTATCACTGGAACAGAAAGGACAAATGCTATTATAAAGAATGATCTGGTATGCCCATTGAATATGCTTCACATATCATCTTCATAGAGAAATATCAAGATTTCTAGAAATATACACTGTAGAGACCACAGCAAGAAGTATGCCCTAATCTCAGCCTACATTCAAAAGAAAATTAAATTTTGTTTTGTTGCCCTGATAGTCTCTGCATGTGTATGTATGCTTAAAGTAAAATATACATACACATATGAAAATCCTTTATGATTCAAGCTAAAAATGCAAAAGTAATCAAGATGGGCAGTGAATGCCACTTTTCAGTTATTAAGAATTAAATTTATGATCCAATAACAGTTCATGTCTGAACTGAGGGCCTTTCGTTTTTCTTCAAAAATAAGTCATAGTCTAGTTTGGTCAGTTTAAGGAACACTAAGACATCCCACTGATTCTGGAGCTATCATTTCTCCATCTCTAACATTTTCATCTAACCTTTCTTTTAAGTCATCCAAGCATCGTTGAAGGTGAACTTCCCCCGCTGTGACTAAAACGTGTTCTCCCGTTTCCTGAATTAAAATCTGGACACAGGGATCAGCCTGGTTTAACAGCTTCATTCCTTTCACGAGCTGAGGCATTTCACCTAGGTTAACAAAATGAAATACTGATTAAATTACATAAGGATTAATACCATCTAAAGACAATGGCCACAGTCACTTACAAGAAAATTATAATGAAATTCTTAAAGGAAAATTTTACTTTTCTTCCGAATACTACAGTGATGTGAAGAAAACTACCTTCTAGTAATTTATTTGTATAGACAGTTAACATGAGACAACTCACCAGCCTTATTAGACTCCAAAGCTGATCTATACCACTTCTTCAGAAACTCAGCAGATACAAATTATTATTATTATTATGCTTGTAAATTCACTAAATATTATTGTAAAAGTAGATATTATATATCTAGAAATGTAACAGAATGCTTTCTCAAATAGCACATATAAAATGAGCAAATAAAGCAAAAGAAGCACTTAATATGATATTCAAGAACCTTTACCAGAGCTTCATATTAAAAATAAGTATCTATGAAACCATTTGGCAGAATTGTGAACTTTCGATACCCTACCTAGCTACTTTATCAAGGAACTACTGAAATTCCTGCCCTCCATTCTGCTTGTGTGTCTGGTACACTACTGCTTCTTCCCTACAGTTTAGGGAGCCGAGTTCAAATGGGGACTGTGATATATATCCCAAAATTTAGTTTCTTTCTCACTCCTTTCAACACACTCAGCTGCTATTCTTCACTCAAAGTAGGCCAGAGGAAGTCTCTTGCTACTGCTCTGACATTGAGGGCACTTTTATGTAGTACTGTTTCAATGCTACGTTTGACCAAAATACTCAGCAAGTCTTCAATGCTTGGTTTTCAACATGTGAAACATACAGAATCTTAGGAGCTTTCTGCAAGATAGTGGTTTTCAATATGCCTCACAGGGGCTGGGACTGTGGCCCAGTGGTTGAGCACTTGCCTAGCACATGTGAGGCACTGGGTTTGAGCCTCAACACCACATAAAAATAGACAAATAAAATAAAGCTATTGTGTCCATTTATTTAAAAAAAATATGCCTCACAAAAGTTTTGTTAATTTGGGGGCAGAAAAAGAATATTAGAATTTCTATACCTATTTATTTTTAAAATAGTTCTTCTAATAATAACTAACACTTTATGCTAACAATGTCCTGACAAGCACTTTACCTATATGATTAACTATGAGGCAGGTGTGATTAATGCTTTCATTTTGTAGGTGAGGAAACAGATACAGAGAATCTTGTGCTCAAAGTCAAAAGTAACCAAGTGGCAGAACCTGGTTCTGAAGCCAGTTAGCCAGCCAGTGAGTCCAAGTTCTATAGATGGACACCAGTACTCCACAGGACAGGTGTCATCAGTTATGCTTGGGATGTATGCATCCTGAAGGACCCTGTATGCAGGGTCAAAAAAGGCATCTTTGTGTGTTCCTTTTTAGCACACTGCAGTTTAACTTTGCTTAATTTACTGTTGTTGTTTTTTTTTTGGGGGGGTGAGGGGGTTTGTGCTGGGGATTGAACCCAGAGCCTTACGCATGGTAGGCAAGTGCTCTGCCACTCAGCTATATCCCCAGCCCTTCTTTGCCAAATTAAGTAGACTTAACAGATAATAGCTTAGCCTTCACAGAGGTTGAAACTTTGCTCAAAAACATTCCTACAAAGATAACACTGGCAATATTAATAACCCAAGCACAATGGAACAATAATAATAATTAAGGCAAAGTTTTCTTTCAGTCATGAGCAAATCACAATACATACATATACACATACATGTGTGAGCACACATGCACATACCCATCTCTTCAAGGTAAAGATAACAGTTTAACAATAAGGAAAAAAAATTTTAATGAAATTTGAAACAAGGAAGCAACATTTTGAAATCAGATATTTGAAAATGTTTTCATTGATTATCATTCTGTGGCCAAAAAGACCAAACACTTCATGTAAAATAAACCTCTTAAAATTTGGAAGGTGATTTTCCATCCTTTAAAAAAGTTTTTTTTCAAATAAATAGTCCATTAAAGAAATAAAAATCAAAGCCTTCTAAGCAGGATAAGAAAAAACTGACTGACATTAGGGAAAGTAGATAATTGTTATCTGTATTTCAACAAAACCTTTGTATAAATGATAAATGGCATTCTAAAACAACACCATGATTTAGTAAAGACAGCTGATGATCTATATCTTCCATTGGGACTCTAACTTTGTGAGATATCTTTTCCAGTGATAATAACCATTAAAACCAAGTGTTTTAACAAAGGGAACTAGAAGCAGACCTCTGAATAGTTGTATCACAGAATGTTAAGGCAAGATTTTTTTACAAATAACAAAGCATTATTGTGGTAGCCAGACTTCAAGATTGCCCTAATCCCCCTGGCCAACTAATATTCAAGATCCTGTGTAGTCTCACCAATGGTGAATCAGGACTGGCTTGTATGACCAACAGAATTCTCTGCAAGTGATGATGTGATTCAAAGGTCTGCTCTGCACGACTGGCTGAAGCCAGTCTCCGTGCTATATTGTGGCACTCAGCCATGTGAAGGGGGCCCTGTGGACAGGAGGTCCCAACCAGTAGCAATTTGTAAATATGGTTACACCTTCAGAGGGCTGTAGCCCAAGGTGACCGTAACTGCTTGAGAGACTCAAAACTGAACTGTTATCCAATTCTTGACCAAAGAACTAAGAAAAATGAATGACTGATGTTGTTTCAGACCATTAAATTTTGGAGTAATGTGTTATCCATAGTAGTATTAGATAACTACTATGATTACACATCACAATCACAAATAAATGTTATATACACACCCTACGCATATGTATATATACATCTATATAACATGTATTCATCAAAAACAAAACTATGGTTATTTCATTTTAACTTCACTTTTAAATAATTTTTATTTTTGTGTGTTTCATAATTTACATGGAACACTGACACAAAAACTCATGTATCTACATAAAACACAGGTATAGAAAGCTTTCTCTCTCTCTTTAAAATTGTTATGGATAAAGGGTGAAAGAATTTTGGAGGGCAGTGACTCCAATCTCAGACAAACAAGATTTCTTGAATTCTGCCTAATGGTAAAGATTCAGAATTATCTCTGAGATAAGAGTTTGAATCTGGACTTCACCATTCATATCTGTATGATCTTAGACAAGTTAATTGACTTCTTTATGCCTCAGTTTTCCTCCTGTGAGGATGAAGATAAAAACAGCATCTTACTGCATTGGGCAGTTGAAAGATTTTAAATGAGATAATCAATACAAAAGCCTCAGTATAGAGTGTGGCATACATCAAGGATCAATGTAAATAATGAAAATAATAATGTCTTTGGAATATTGGTGGTTCTCCATGTTGAGTTTTGAGTAGACCCTGGGCATGAAGCAGAGGCTGGCCATCATGACATTTTGACTCTTGCTTGGGAAAAAGAAAAACAGAAAAACAAATGCTCAGGATTTGCTTCTCCCTGAAAGAAAAATAAAAGGCTGTGTCCTGGATTGGTCTACCCAGTTTTTCATGATGAAAAAGAAGAAAGGCTCTGGGGAGACATGTTCTATTCAAGTTGAGTAATAATGGCTCCATCAAGGGTTCCTAGGGGCAATATTATCAAGAAATCTTGCTACAGGATGTAACATTTCTATAGTCATTAGACATGGAAACCATGGAAAAAGGGGCAACTGCCCTGAAGTAAGGATGAATATAAGATACTAGGGCAAAGAGAAAACAGAAAATAAATTTCCTCTAAGGGTTCACAGGCTTAAGGATAGCACTAAGAAAAGTTTTCTGACATTCTGAATGTAGAATAAGATATTGACATTATAAAAACACCAAGACAGGTTAGTGAGTATAAAATTCAAACGATGAAATATGCAAATTGGGTACTTCAGTTACACAATCAAATGCCTGGTAAATTCAGTAAAACAACATAATTGATAGGACAGAGAAGCAACACTTCTTTTAAAATTATGAAAACAATTGTGTGCCACTTCCAACCATATTAGTTTAATTTTTATGAAGTTCAGAAAAATAAATGAAATACATATGAGGAAACGTACTTTGGCCTCCAGATGGATAATCCTAAGTAATTCTCTTATTAGACTACCCCATTTCCGGACAAAGTAAGGGAAATTAATCTTACTGGGAGTCCACCCTGGGACAGGAAATAAGTCTGTTACTAGGACCCTCATCTCACATGGCAAAGTTGCACAGAAGCTGGTTCTGCTGCTCCTTTAGAGTTGGGCTGTCCCTTGGCTTGTATAACAGAGCATGGAGTAGCACAAAACTATCAAATAGGCTTTTAAAAATTATAACTTCCTATTAAAATAGTATAGCTGAAATTGTCAAATATTCATTAATTCCTGTTTTTAAAATCTAGATGCTAACGCAATAGAGAAAAACCAAGTAAGAATAAAGATAGAAATCAATTCTAGAAACATCTAAGAATAAGCCTTGGTTGCCAGACTCTAACGTTACAACTTTTAAAAATCTGAACTTTCTTGTACTGTATGTGCTTCTTAGGGTTGGACACAGTGTACAGTGACCAGGGCCAGTCCAGCAAGTAGAATAAAAGAACAAATCCACAAAGGGTCAGGATCTGACAAAACTACAAAGAGGAAGTGGACTTTACATGGAGAGGGTAAATTCCAGCAACAGTCAAGGCACCATCAGTCCACAGTGACAGCCCAGAAACAATTCCTGTCTCTGAAGCCCCAGGGAAAGGTTGTTTACTGGGACTGAGCTCAAAGGTCAGAGGTGCAGTCCTCCCAGTATCCATTCTAGAGTTCCAGGGACCCTAAAGGAATGTCTTAGAACTTGAAGGGAGGATGAGTCTTTACAAGGCTCCAGCTTTGGGGAGTGAAGGACAGGCAAGAACAGGCACATTACATACCTCAATAGAGGTATTCCTTCACACATTTGTTCTCTGGTTCCCTTAACCCAAGGTATGAGTTTCTTTACTACCACTACTGGAAAGAGCAAAATCACAGGCAGAAGGGTCCAGTGACAATCACCAAAAGAGAAATACAAGTATTAACAGGACTACCCAGGCAAAGGGGAAACATTAAAACCAAGAATCATTACCATAGGGTCAGACATATGTGGGAATCATGCAGCCAGTAGGAAAGGGACAAGAAGTGGTTTAGATGATGGATTCTGAACCAACACACTTGGGATAAGATTCTAACTCAGCAGTAGTCACATAAAACATGAGCTTTGCAGAGCTACAACCCTATGCCAGGGTTATGGAAGATGCAGATAGAAACCTATCAACAAGAAGAATATGGTCTCTGGATAGCAAAGGTACCAACCATGTCATGTTCCTAGGAGAGAGGTCAGATGCCCTTTGAAGGGCTGCTTCTATTATATTCTTGAACAAAAATTCATGGTACATTGCTGAACAAATCATGAAAAGTCAAATAATAAACACGTGAATTGAAAAAGTGCAATGGACATCATATGCTTTTAAAGACAAGATTATCTTACTTGGGTGTTTTGGCTCAACAGCAACTCTCACAATAGGGGTGGCTTCAAAATTGAGTGGTATAAATGGTGGGCAGGAAGGCAGGCTACACAATGTTGCAGATTTTAGCACAAAGTCTTGTAGGCCTCCTATTCCTGCAGGGAGAAAAAGACCCACAGAGTCAGTAAGGATGGTTAAATTCTGAATTTATGTTAGAAAAATAACAGCTATAAACCGGGTACATATGTCACAAGGCCAAACACTTCCAAAATGTTGTAAACAATGAGGCAGATCTGTAACATGTCTCTCCTGAAGTTTTTTTTTTTTTTTGCCAAATCCACTTGCATGGATAAAGAAAATTTGAGACTTAATTATGCGATGTTGCTATGGAGTACCTGACCCTAAGCTACTCCTCATGCTACCTCAGCCAACTTCATACCAGTCCACTCCAAACTCCTGGTTGATGGTTGCCTGAGACTCTGAAGGCTGCCTATTTGCCTTTGAGCAAATGGCAGCAGAGAGAATATCCCAGGAGAGATGAAAGAGTCTGAATCCCCCATCCAGAATATGAGTGGCCAACATTTGAAAGCACATTAAGAAACATGTACAAGGGCCACTTTTGTGTCTTTGTATTAAGGTAAAGACCAGGGAGGGGAGGAGAGAAGCAGAAGTTATAGGCTTTAAGGAAAAGTGACAAGAAAGAAAAGGGCAGGGGTATTCAGTCAGCATCTACTTTTGTATCTTGGGCTTAGATACAACCAAGGAAAGGAAAGAAGGTCACCACTTTGCTGCCTTCAGTTCATCAAGTAATGGGCAGGGGCAGGAAGATGGGATGTCACCCAAAAAAGCAGTCAGTCTGCTGGAGGGGAACTGGAGCGCAGACTTCAGACACACACGTGGAAGGCAGCTGAGGGGTTTCTGGTTGTCTGTCTACACACTGTGGAAACCTGCCTTTGATACCTCACCTGAATGCATCCAGAATTCATCACTTCACTAAATTACAGGAGAGCTTCAAGTGCAGGAAAATATTCCTTACATTTTGCTAAAATCTGTTGTCGTCCCATCTCCACAACTTTCTTGGCTGTTATCAAAACGTCCACAGAAAACATGCTTCTTCCAGTTTTACTAACTTCTCTTAGGATTTTTAAGGAATCCGTCAGATCCTTCTACTTGGTTCAGCTCAGGCTGAACATCTTTAGGTCCTTCACTGTTCGGCTAGGGCCTGATTTCCAGACCTTTCCTATGCATGGGATCCTACTGACTAAAGTTTCCAGGGTGCTAAATCCTCTCTGTGCCTCCAGCATAATACTTCCTTGGGAAACAGTGTCTTCTTCACTTCACCCTCCAGCTGCAGCCCCATCCTAGCAAGCCATGCGGCCTCAGCTGCAAGCCAAGTGGTGGCAGTGCCCATCAGGAGACCACCAGATCACCTCTTCCTGTGGCCTCGCCATGGCGACCTATGGACAGAGCTGCATGCAGCCAATGTGTATCCCTCCATCATATGCTGACCTTGGCAAAGTTGCTAGAGATATCTTCAACAAAGGATTTGGCTTTGGGTTGGTAAAACAAGATGTGAAAACAAAGTCATGTGGTGGTGTTGAATTCTCAACATCTGGTTCATCTAATACAGACACTGGAAAAGCTACTGGGACCTTGAAGATCAAATATAAATGATGTGAGTATGGTCTGACTTTCATGGAAAAATGGAACACCAAAAACACTCTGGGAACAGAAATTGCAATTGAAGACCAGATTTATCAAGGTGTGAAGTTGACATTTGATACTACCTTCTCACCAAAGGAAAGTGGTAAAATCAAGTCCTCTTACAAGAGGGAGTGTATAAACCTTGCTTGTAATGTTGACTTTGATTTTGCTGGACCTGCAATCCATGGTTCAGCTGTCTCTGGTTATGAGGGCTGGCTTGCTGGGTACCAGATGACCTTTGACAGTGCCAAATCAAAGCTGACAAGGAGTAACTTTGCAGTGGGCTACAGGACTGGGGATTTTCAGCTACACACTAATGTCAATGATGGGACAGAATTTGGAGGATCTATTTATCAGAAAGTATGTGAAGACCTTGACACTTCAGTAAACCTTGCTTGGACATGGGGTACCAACAGCACTCATTTTGGCATTGCAGCTAAATATCAATTGGATCCCACTGCTTCCATTTCTGCAAAGGTCAACAACTTTCCTTTAATTGGAGTGGGCTCTACTCAGACTCTAAGGCCTGGTGTGAAGCTTATGCTGTCAGCTCTGGTAGACGGGAAGAGCATTAATGCTGGAGGCCACAAACTTGGGCTTGCCCTGGAATTGGAGGCTTAATCCAGCTGAAAGAAACCTCTGGGAATGGATATCAGAAGATGTGGCCTTAATATATTTCCATTGTGACCAGCAGGCATTTTTCCCCCAAAGAAGGTGATCAAAACAAGAATGATCTGAACAAGGGCTGTATTTTAACTATTTAGACACTTACTTGTTAGCAGATTTCTAGTTAAATTGGTTATCTAGTTACCAATGCTGCAGTCATGCAGTCACCTATACATTATTTAAATGTACTTAACTGTTAAATGTGCTACCCACCAATAATGAAATAGACCTTTATGAAAACTGTGCAATTGTGTGCATGTTTTTATGTTCCCTTTAACATTGAATATTGCCATTGAATAAGATGGATCAGTGGCTGTTTTAAGATGAGGGTGAAGTTTTTTTTGTTAAATTCAACCATCATTAGAATTACTTTCGGTATCCCAGAACATTACAAATTATGTATAAAACAAGTATACATTAAAAAAAAATACTTCTTTGGTCAAAGCCTACATTCTGTACCTCTTGCTACAGCTTCTGGTTCATGACTCCCACTGGTACCATGATGTAACAGATCTGAGTGAGCCCAAGTTTCCACCAAGACTACTAGAAATAACATCATCTCCAGTGAGGCTAGGGGTTCAGGAAACCCCACAGCAAACATTCCCTTTCAAACCTTCTCCATCCTGCTTCTGACCTTTGATCAGCATGCGTTTCCTTCCTGCACACACAGCACATGGTTTCAATGAAACGATAAATGCTGCTCTTTCCTCTGTATCACAAGGGGCACAAGCTGCAGATGGTCAGTAAATTTTGAACACTGTCTCTTTGAACTTCTGGTTTACATTTTGCTTTTCCAATTATCAAATCTATGTTGCTATTTAGATATGCCCAGATTTGTTGACCAGGATTATAATTCTCCAAAAAATAGAAAAAAGTCAATACCACAATATCCCTAGATTGGGAATTTCTGCAAAAAGCAATGTACCAAAGACAGCAAGACTTTCACTACCTGTATTACATGACACCATTTTTACTTACTTTTAAATAGAATTTTAAAACCCAGAAACAGATTATCTGGGTGAATCACAATAAAGTGACTTAAAAATCACTGAGAATTTCTTGATATGCTATGGGACTATTAAGTATACAACTTGATAATTGTACAAAGCACAGTTGAAACCCTTTTTATTTAAAAAATAATGCCACCAAGTACAATTTTGAAAATAGGATATTCATAAACAAACCATTCTACAGTGCCACTTTTTCGTTCTTATGACATAGATCTTTACTATTGTAATGTCTTGATGGGCATAGATCTTTACTATTGTAATGTCTATATAATTTTGTATCTTTTTTCTTAAATCATGTTATTTTCATTTCAATCACTCTAGTCAAAAATCATAAGAATTAAAAAGGAGCAATAGTTTTGTTACAACAAGTAGGTTTGTTAAAGTTGTTTTCAACTGGGATTGGGGGATGAGGGGCATGTTTCATCTGGGGAATCATTTCAGAATTTCTGATAGGAGAAGTGATAGTTCAAAAGGGAAAAATTCAAAAATTAATGTGGCATTGATTTGTCACTATATTTACTTTCAAATTTCAAGAATTTAAGAGGGTGTAAGGTTTTTCTTAAATGTTTGTCAAAAATAAAACGGCATATAATTTTAAAAAGCAAGAGAGAAAGACAAAAAGGTCAAGGGATGTGGACACAAAACAATTTACTGGGCAGTAAGAATTATTTTTTTGTAAACACCTGTAACTTTTGTCTGGTTAAAAATAAATGATCCAAGTTCTTTATGATCTTTATTCCTTTTTATATAACAAATAATATTAGATAAATTAACATGTTAACTGTATCTGACAGACAGGTGAGAGATTACAATATCTAACTAAATGCTGAGTTTTTCAACTAGGCACAAAAGCCCTTGCTAGGCTCTATACCATACCCTGCAAATTCTTCTTAATCAAAAACTAGTATTTTGTAAACACTGGTAGGCCAAAATATTTTCCAGGCTGTCCCTAATGTTCTCTATAAAAAGAATCCCAGAAACAAACAATTTCAAGAGGAGCATCTTCTAGCAATATTTTCCAGAGACTGAAAATACTGGTCTGAGAGATGAATTAGTTTTCTGTTGAAAACTTTTTTCTCTTCCTAACAACTCCCTGTTGCACAGGTTGAATCAATCAAGGATGAGGTTACACTGGCAACAGGAAGATGGTAAAACCATTACTGAATACTAATGCTGCTTTCTGGGGACCAGTCTGTTGGTTGTCTGGATAGAAGACAACATTAAGAAAAATTTGAATTTGTAAAGTACTTTTTCATCACTGTAACAGAAGCATTACTAAAATTAAAAAACATAGTTACACTCCATTTATGTATGATGTATCAAAATGTATAAATGCATTCTACTGTCATGTACAACTAATTAGAACAAATTTAAAAAAACATTTTGTGGGTAAAAAAGTTAATAATACTCTGACTAGAAGATAGTCCCTCAATCTTTTATTTCAAACTGACTTTAACATTATTACACCCAAGAACATCAACCTGCCCCCTCTTGATTTGTTTAGACTAGAATGAATGATTCCTTTAAACTTTGGTAAGAAATGCAAGTTATACATCATGGATATCCACATAGCCTCAGATCTGTGAAAGCCTGAACACCACTTTGGAACAGATATCAGGATTTTTTTTTTTTTTTTTAAGTAGAGATTCTCTAGATGGTGGGAATCTGAGAACCCTTGGTTTTGGAAGATCACCTTCTACTCTCAACCCTTTAGTCTTTAGATATCAAAGTAGCCAATATTCTCTGCTTCCAATTGTATGCCTTGGTTCGGTTCTGTAGCTTCCCTAGAAATTCAGATTCTGCTTTCTCTGACTCAACTACAGAGAGTGTCAGGGAACCTATACACTTTATAACCCCTGTCCTAAAGGTAGGTGGGCAGGTAGGTACATAAATATAAACAAGTCTTTTCCAATCTGCTTGGCCAGCATCTCCAAAGTAGACGAATATTGGTTAACTAAGCTTTCAGAAGATGGGTCAAGTCTGTCCATTATGCTAAACAAGTCCATTAAATCCACTTCCCTTTAGCTTCTTGGTGTTATGGGAGACCCTAGGGAAAACTGTACAATAATAACATCACTGTCATAATTATTTTCATCTCACAGGAACAGATGGAACTAATAATAATTTTTCAGCGAGCTTTCTTAGAAGAGAAAGTAAATGAGGAGAAAAATTAACATCTTGAAGAATCAAAAACTTAGTGAAATGTGTACAATGACCACCTTTGTTTATATTTGAGAATAGGGAGAAACGTATCTCTTAGTGTCCTGAAGAAAGTAAGAGTTATAACTGTGTCACTATGGGGTCTCAATATACTCTCCAAAAAAGGATCATAAGGGAGCCAGACCACCTCCATTCCTATGGAAACAGACTGATCCAATGGAGTTTGGCTCTCACCCAAGGAATTTGAAATTCATGTTAGTCCTGGGAGCAGAGTAGAATGACTGAGCACTGCCTGGTATCATTTTCTCCAAAAGAGAAGGGTAGTAAAAGGAGTCTTCTGCAAATGCCATAATTTTCTTCTTCTTTATGGCTGAATAATATTCCACTGTGTATATATACCACAGTTTCTTTATCCATTCATCTATTGAAGGGCATCTAGGTTGGTTCCACAATCTAGCTGTTGTGAATTGAGCTGCTATAAAAATTGATGTGGCTGCATCATTGCAGTATGCTGATTTTAAGTCTTTTGAGTATAGGCCAAGGAGTGGGACACCTGGGTCTAATGGTGGTTCCATTCCAAGTTTTCTAAGAAATTTTCATACTTCTTTCCAGAGTGGCTGCACCAATTTGCAATCCCACCAGCAATGTATGATTGTACCTTTCCCCCCATATCCTTGCCAACAGCTACTGTTGTTTGTATTCTTGAAATAGCTGTTCTAATTGGGGTGAGATGAAATCTTAGGGTAGTTTTAATTTGCATTTCTCTTATTACTAGAGATGTTGAACATTTGTACATATATCTGTTGATTCCTTGTAAATCTTCTTCTATGAAGTGTCTGTTCAGTTCCTTAGCCCATTGATTGGTTATTGATTGGTTATTTGTATCTCACATGCTAAGTGAGATAAGCCAATCCCAAAAACCAAAGGCTGAATGTTTTCTCTGAAAGGTAGAAGATGATACTTAATGGAGGAGAGGGATAAGGGAAGAATGGATTGTGTAGAGGGATATGTGGGTGGGGAGGGGGTGGGGGAAGGAAAGATAATGGAATGAGACAAACATCATTACCCTATGTACATGTATGATTACACAAATGGTCTGACTCTATTTCGTGTACAACTAGAGAAATTAAAAGTTGTACCCTATTCATGTCCAATGAATAAAAAAAATTAATAATAATAAAAAGAGTCTTCTGGTTGTCTCTTGGTATGTCACACTAGTTCAAAAAGGATCTATAGAGACTAGCTGAGGGAGAAGAGGTAGTATGTAATTCCTTAAAATATTTAAAATAATGTATTCTGCTGGAACAGAAACAGAAATAAAGGACTAATAAGAAGTAGTTTTATAATGGTGAAGAAGGAAATTCCAGTCCACAGTCAAGGCATAGACAAAAGTCCAGAGTGTTCTAGGAACCTGAAGTAGTTCAGAACACCTAGGGTACAGAGTACAAGTAAAGGGCTAGCATGACACAAGGTCAAAGATAAGAGAGGTAGGTGATTAAGGGATCTGAATGTCATGTGAAGAAGCTCAGACTTCATTCTCTGAAGGCAATGGACATGGAGAAATGTTGAGAAACTAGAGAGCTGAGGTGGTGCTCTCAAAATTGTAGTTTATAAGAAGCTGGCAAGAAGGAATAAGCAGGAAACAACGATGAAATTCAGATTTCTGGCTTGGATAACCAAGGAGATAATTACTAGTTCAAAGCATTTCTCTTCCTTTCTTGTAGGTTTTATCATTTTTTTGTATTTGTTTGTTATCATTTATATTACTTCTTTATATAATAAATGTGCTTAACTGCCACATTTTTTTCCTCCAATCATTAGTTTCCCTTCTTTTTCTTGCATCTGGTTTTTCTTTTGAATGTTTTCTATTTGGTGACTAAGTTTCAATACTTAGAAAGCTCTGTTTTCAAAGTACAGATTAATATTTAGTCAACTACTAATCTTTCAGCGATTTGAGTTTTAAGGGCAAGAACACAAAACAGGTACTTCGTAATGGTTCTTCAATGAATGAATAAACAAAGAACACTACTCCTGTCCTAACAGAGTTTAAAATTTGGTTGCAGGACAAAGATAGATAAACAACAATTGCAATGGAACGTAACAATTCTATCTATTTTGCTCATGCAGAGAAAGAGAAATTGAAAGTGTACAGGAAAGGTTACAGACTTGAGAAACTGCCATACAGGAGGGGAGAGATAACCATGCAAAGGAAGTGGCAGGGAGTCAAGGTGTGGGAAATGGCACCAGTGGAGGCCCAAGAAAGAAGCCAGGGTCCTTACTACAGCTGCAGTGTGGAGCATAAAGCATGACTGAAACGTCATTTTCACCCCCTTTATTACCACTTCTCTGGAATCTTGAAACTGCCATCAGTTCTTTCCTTTGGTCAACTTGTATTCTTGTTAAACTTGATCTGGAATCAGGGGAATCACAATTTAACTACAGCTTTAGACATATGCAATAAATGGACATGGTAGCAGTGGTGATTATAATATATCTGTTGCTCAATAGATTTGTTTGTTAATCAAATTTAGAATCAAGTTCGGTGTATGATATGAACTGCATATTTAATTTTTTGTATAAAGAAGGTTGTAATAACATTTTTATAAGGCATAAATTTGTATTCATAATCACATCCATTTATGATAAGCTTTGTATCCTGTCCCACTGACCTAAATTTATATTTTGTATAGTAACTGTGAGGTCCTTAGGCCAAAATCATTTTGAAAATCAGCACCTGCCCACCCAAGCATGACCTTCCCCATAGGCCCACCCCAAAAGAGTCTCCCTAACTACCTAAACCAGAGCAAAGACATCAAGTAACAATCACAGGGCCAGACAGGTTATTTTTTAACTACTCCACTGTATATGACTATATAGTTTAGAAGTTTTTTCCTGCAGGCTGCTGCGCCTTGCAGAGGGACAGCCTGGCAGACCCTCTCTGTCAATAAACCTTTACTTGAACTCAGAGCTGTGTCTCTCCTGGATATATGCACCAGTTACCCTAACAGTAACACATGATTTTAAGTGATGTTCCTTTTAAATGTAATTAAGTCCAATTCAAATCATTTAAATTAATGGGGGAATTTACAAAGACCGTCATGAAAGAAGCACAAAGTACTTAGTATAATGGAAAACAATGGTGGAAATTGTTTTAAGACAAAAAGCAAAGAGAAGAAGAAACAAGAAGAGATATGACTTTATGGAACCTGACTCCTTTTTACCTTTGAACCCTAAATATTTCCAATTAAAAACAGAAAACAGGTCATTTCTGGATGAAATGGCAACTCCAGCACAGGTATACAAAAGATCCTGATTGAAATGATCAAAGCAATAGAAACCTAAGGAAACCTGAACAACTAGGTGAAACTAGAGAAGAGAACCTCCAGCTGTGAGTTATTTCTGTTTGCTGTGGATCAGATTAAAGACAATTAAGGGTCAATTCATAACTCCTCTCTTGAGAAAACAGCATGACTTTGGGGGGTGGGGTGGGATGCATAGCCAGTCTATTAGACAAAAGACAAATGGAAAAGAATGAGGAGACCAGAAACAGACCAACACAGGTGGGAATGTGGAAATGGTGAAGGGGCAACAGTGCCCAACAGGAGGTCCCAGGAAGTAAACAGCATTGAGACAATTAGCCAATGAAATGGAAAAAAATAATAATATAATTGCATCTCCATCATATACCCTCCAGAAAAATAAATTTTATATGGTTCAAAGAACTAAATGTGAAATATAAAAATTTAAAACATAATTACATGATAAAATAAGACTACAGACTCAATAGATACTATAAAAAAAAACTACAAAGCAGATATTTCCAATGTCCTAAAAGAGACAGAGAGTTGTACATACATCCAAAGATCTAGTCTAAAACAATGAGAAAAGAAAAGGCAACTGAACAGGCACATAGGTAAAGAATAAAAGCAGTTCCAAGAAAAGACTATAAAGAAAAGGAAGCTTTAAGTAGTCAAAACAAAACAAAACAAAACAAAACAAAACAAAACAAAACAAAACAAAAAAAACAAGTAAAAGGATCCTAATCTCATTAATAAAAACGTAATGCAAATTGAAAGATATTATTTCACACCAACAAGTGGTAGAAGTCAGAAGAAACCATGTATTGACAAGTATGTGCAGAAAATAATAGGTTTTGTACACTGTAGATAGGAACAAAAACTGTTACAACTGTATGACAAAAATTCTGCAATATTCAACAACGGGACCGTGCAATCACCAACCTGATTTCTAGGTGAACATCCCAGGGCAGTGCTGTAAAGATGTATAACAGTGGGCCAGGAGCACACCACCAAGAGTAGTACAAGGCTTCCCTAGGTGATTTAGTAACTGGCAAGGGCATTTCCGGTTGGGCCTACTACTAGTATTCTGTGGGCAGGGGCAAGTACTTTATGATTTATCCCATAAAAGAAATTATCCCCTTTGTAGCTTTTGAGTATTCTATTGGATAAACCTGCTAATAATAATCTGAGCTTCAATCTAATTCTATTTGAGTAATAAATTATTTCTTGCAGTCTGAATTTTTAGGAATGGAATTATCATGCAGATCAATGGAAGAATGAACTTGTTCTGAAAACATACTATTCACTATGTTACCAAGAGACATTCATGGCATCTGAGTCATCAATACATACCTCTCTATCAAACTGCATTTGTAACTGTCACATAAGCATGATGACTCCAAGTATTTGACTTAATTTTACCTTCGAGTACATTCAAACTGAAGCCTTTATATACTGAAATGCACTTTATTTCATTACAAATTAATTCTTTTATTTACCCTTCATATTATAAATCAATTATTTAATATGTTTAAAATTATGTAGGCAGGCAGATATTTTACCTTTGAATTTCATATCTGGGTGGAAAGGTGAAGTTATATTTATATATAAATAAGGTCTGGGGTTGATAAGGTTAAGAATTATTGCGCTAAAAAGACTAATCCATGTGCACAAGGAATGTGTTCAGAAGTGTTCAGTGCAACACTATGACAACAAAAAATTGAAACAACCTTAAACGTTCATCAAGAGAATGCTGAATAAATTATGATAAATTCATACAATTGGAATCAACATACAAAAAATCTGGAAAACATGTTATATAAGGTTACAAACAATATAATACCATTATGCACAATTTAAAATTGTATATAAAACAAGTTTTAAAAAAGAAAAAAATTAAACATATATATGTGTGTGTATATGTGTATGTATGTGTAGCTCACAGACAAATACTGAACCTGCAAATAAATTTTAAAAATCCGAAGAGGAAAATACACAGCAGCCTTAAGAAAATGATTACTATGGGGGAAGGTGGGAGATGCTAATGGGATAAGGGAGAGATATAAGGGCTTTAGTTAGGTAACACTTCACTCTATATACAAAGAGTTGATATAATTATGAAAAAAAACATTAAAATTAGTTAAATATGGATGGTGAGAATGTGAATGTTCATGATATTAACTTGTGATCCTTCTGCCTTAGCCTCCCAAGTAGCTGGGATTACAAGTGGGCCACCATGCCCAGCTACAAAAAATATGTTATGAGCCGGGCGTGGTGGTGCACGCCTGTAATCCAAGCGACTCAGGAGGATGAGTCAGGAGGATCGCGAGTTCAAAGCCAGCCTCAGCAACTTAGTGAGGCCCTAAGCAACTCAGTGAGACCCTGTCTCTAAATAAAATACAAAAAATAGGGCTGGGGATGTGGCTCAGTGGCCAAATGTCCCTGAGTTCAATCCCTGGTTCCAAAAAAATAAAAAAAAAAAATGTTATGTATAGAATGTATACATATATACATATGAAAAAAGAGCTTGCAGATAAACTCCAAACTCTCTGGATAGTGGGATTATAGATGATTTTCATTTTATTTTGTTTTTCTACATTTAAACTAATGGCCTCAGAAATGGACTACTTTTGTGATAATAAAAAATTTAAAACACATTTTTAAAAAGCTTTTTTGTTCCTTCTGTGTCTTGAATGTTCACATTGTCCAAATTACTATAGAGCGATAAACCCTGAAATTATGCTATAAACTAATTACATCAGCATTAATCAGTTTTCATCCCAGAAACTGAAACTGTGGTCTCCCCTCTGGTTTCCAGACTTGGATTTCCCAATGCCTAGTGTCCACAGAGGGAATCTTGGATTCCTATCTGACAGGGAATTGGAATATTCTGTGGGTTAACCAAAGTCCTGAGGCCTGGGAAAGCTTTAGACTGAAGGCTGGTTGTGATAAATCTCAGTCCCACTGACAGACCCTCATCTCCAGATCCACTTACCACCTTTGCATTAGGTGTGGGCCAGCAACACCTGGGAACACTCCTGGGTCCTTTACCATTGGTAATAGTCACTTTTCCCACGGTTAATATTGTCCTCAATATTAGGAACTAAGGAATTTATAAGGGATTCTGTAGAATCTTATAATGTAATCCTCATGACTTATTTGAAAATAGTTGAATGGATATTTTATATAATTTCTGAGCTTTACTTGTAAATTTATTTTACTAAGTATCTACGGTCTACTAATATTTACAATGACCTGTGCTGAGCACCACAAGGGAGACAGAGATGAAAAAGTGAGAGAGCTAGAATTTGATATGCCTGTGTTTGTCATTTTAAATGCTCCTACAACATTTTAAAACTTTATTTTTAACTGATTCATAAGATAAAAATTATACACATTAATGGAGCTCCATATAATGTTTTAATACATGTAATTTCATTGCATGTTTAAATCATGTTAAACATATTTCCTCCCCAAACATTTATCATTTCTTCATGATAAAAACTTTGAAAATTCTTTCTTCCAGCTTCTTGAATTGTATAGTACATTATCATCTATGGTCACCCCATTGTGCAATAGCATAACAGAAATTTTCCTAAATGTAACTAGGTACCCATTGATCACTCCTATAGCATTTTAAAAACTCAGTCACATTGTTGCTGATTAGTTATGCCAATCCCTGCACCTGGAAGCTTGAGATTTCTGAGACTATCGCCATGTGTCTGCATTCTGATGTGGCATAGAAACTATGACAGAGATACAGCTTCTTTGATATTAAAATCTACCGAGGAAATGTATTTCCTAAGGGAAAAAAATACCGGTATTAGAATGTTAACTAATTTTTAAGTAAACAGATCATTTCAATTCAGACCAGTATCTTTTCCATTATATGCATTATTTTCTGGTGAGAAGAAGCAACTTTCAAAGCAGTTTTGTTATTGCAGACTGCAAATAAACTAAAAACATATGACAAGTAACGCAAAAAGAATACTGCAGAACACTTCTGACTCTGGAGTAAACAAAGATTTCTTAAACAGGGCACACAAAGCACTAACTATAATAGAAAAAAGTGGAAAAATCAGACTATATTAAAATTAAGAACTTGTATTTATCAAATGACAACTTTAGAGAGCAAAAAGTAGAGAGAATATATTTGCAATAATATATCCAAGTAGGGACTTGCACACAGAATTAAGAATGTCTACAAATCAATATTAAAAAGTCAGAGAATTTTTTTAAAAAAGTGTTTAAAGACAAGCTTTTCACAAATAATTAAAAATTAATGGTCAATAAATAAATTAAAAGAAGCACAAGTTCATCAGTCATTAGAGACACTAATAAAGGACACTACCCCATACAGGGATGGCTCAAATGAAAATGAAAACAAAAGCAAATGTTGGCAAAGTTATGGAGCAGGAGCAACCCTTAGATACTTCTGGTAGAAACATGATTCAGTTAGCTTTTTCGCTGCTGTGACTAAATGATCTGGTCAGCACAATTATAGAGGAGGAAAGGTTTATTTGACAGCTCACGGTTTCAGAGGTCTTAGTTCATAGAAGGCAGGCTCCATTCCTCAGGGCTTGAGATGAGGCTGAATATTATGGCAGAAGAGTGTGCCAGAGGGAAGCAGCTCATATCATCAGGAAGTAGAGAGAGATTCCACTCCTCTACTCTCCAGATACAAATATCTCTATCTCCCTATCTATCTATCATCTATCTATCTATCTATCTATCTATCTATCTATCTATCTATCTATC
>JAJEJO010000165.1:176188-213117 GCA_020662805.1 Glaucomys volans
ATCTATCTATCTATCTATCTATCTATCTATCTATCTATCTATCTATCTCCCAAAGCCAGGGTCCAATTCCCACCTCCTCCAGCCACACCCTACCTGCTTCCAGTTAACACCCAGTTAATTCCATTAGGAATTAATTCACTCATTAAGTTAAGACTCTCAAAACCTAATCTTTCTCTTCTGAACCTTCTTACATTGTTGCACACATGAGGTTTTGGGGAATACCTCACATCCAAACCATAACAAAACATAAATTCATATATTCACTAAGCTTAAGTTTACACCTACTCTATGACTCAACAATTTCTCTTCCAACAGAAATGTGTATATACATTCACCAAAAGACATGCACAAGAATATTCAAAACAATAATATTCATAATGGCCAAATACTGGAAGTTACTTAAATATCCACCAAAAGAAGAGCAAATAATTAAACCATGGTAGGTCACTCACAACAGTGATGAGAATGAACAAATCACAACCATGTGCACTGATGTGGATGAATCTCACAAACAGAATGCTGAATGCAATAAGCCCAACACAGGCAGGCATTCCATATGATTCAATTTATATATGGTTTTTAAACTAGGCAAATCAATTTATGATGTTATAAGCCTAGAGTTGCTACCCCTGAGGGTGGGTGGGGGGTGGAGCAGGAAGTAGTAACTGGGAAAGAAGAGTAACTTTAGGGATGCTGGTGAGGTTCTGCTTCTGGATCTGGATGCTAATTACACTGGCACATATTCAATTTATGCAAATTCATCAAGCTATGCATTTGTGATTTGCATACATTTCCATATGCAGATTATGCATCAATAAAAGGTTACCTAAAAGTTACTTGACACAAATTACAAGGATATTTTAAGGCTTCTGAGTCTTTCGGAGATGTCAATAACTGCAACTAATAATGATAAATTATTTCAGAGCCTTTAAAAAACAATTGGCAGCAGAAGAGAGAGCACCTGGTTTGTCTTCTTGTATTTTTTTCCTCCACATCCTCCAGAGACTAATAAAATTTGTCTTGCATTGCAAAGGCCTTGCAAAGATATTCTCTTGAGCATGTCTGGCCTCAACCAGATTGCTTCCTTATTCCAGAAAGTGCAGCCAAGCCTCCTCCTGGCTGCATTATTTCTGTCCACACTCTGGTTCTTGACACTTTGTGGTTCACACAGAGTTTGGTCCTTGGAAGATGCTTAAAAAGGTTTACGTGCCTTGCAAGCACAAGGCCCTGGTTCAATCCTTAGCACCACACATACACACAAAGGGTTTATGAAACTACCATTTGATTTTGGTCTTCATTTTTTCAAAAAAACAAAACTGTCACCAGAAAACACCATGTTTTTCTACTGTTGCCTTTATAAAAAACATTCAGGATATCACCCCCCAAATTTCCATGTGTTTCCTTCCACACTTACCATTCACCACTGCTAAAATCTAACTACCATTAGAATAAAATCTCATCCCAGATTATGTGGAACTTTCCTTTGGTGCTGAGAAAATGTGCCCCAAGATGTGGATCAGAAAGCTAACCTGAAGGTCATTTCAAACTGAAAATTTCCACAATTTGTAATAATGATGGCCTTATGGAGCAAGCGTCTGGGGAAAGAACCACAAAATACTGAGGTGAGATTATCATTTCTAATTGACCCAAATTAGGAGACTCACAAGGAGATGTTAGGGGCACAGGATGTTTTCTCAAATAAGTGTACTGATCTATTAGTAAATCCTGTCCCTTGTGAAAATTGTTGCAAACTAAGGAATCTCACCATAATGCAATTAAAAAATGCTGATGGAGCATCCGTGAAAAGTCCTCATAACAGACTAACGTGAACCATTTTCTCAAGGTTACCCCACTATACCTATTATTACAGTTAAGATTAACAATAATTAACAAATCCTGCCATTTTTGGTCCCCACCAGTAGAGAGAGGGCCTTATTTGGAATGTATTCATCAACTAACCTGGGAACCCCAGGGGCTATTCCTCATGGGCCCATGAGTTCACACTTGCCATAGACACTTGGACATTAGTGTTGTCAGAGTGCTAAAACTCTGTAGGTGTCTCTCAAGTAGTAGAAATGCTTCTTCTTTATGTTTAACTCACTTAGAGGGTTTAAAACATGACTATAACCCAGTATTTTCCACACAGTGGTTCTTCCCAGTTCCACTTGTGGCTTCTGAAGTCTCAGTCACAGAAGCAAAAGGACTGGGCCAAAAGGCAAATCAAATGGCAAGTAACACACCCTTTGCCTTCTTGAGACTAAGGGATAGCTACTGGATTACCCAGTCGTGACTAGTTTCTTCTTCCTAAGTACCTCAATCGCCTGTAAGGCCCATCCTACTAATTCTCTGGATATGTCCCTCCTCTGAACTCTAGAAGATAATACAGTCCATGCTAAAGCTAATTCTTGGTACTTAATTTACTTGCATTACTATTCATTAAGAAAACAGCTCATGGCATTTGGCTCAGGTGGCAGAAGAGGAGGCTGTACTACCAACTACACTCAGATTGTGGGAAAAGCCTTCAGGGAGATATAGAAGCAGACAGGTTTCCAGACAATGTCATATCAAGTAAGCAAAATCATTTCTTAAACAATCTCTGTTTTATTTAAGAGATTTCTTAAAAGCTTTGCAAGCAAGTTTTATAGTTTGCTTGTGAAATAGCATTGTCTCTGATTTAAAGACAGAATCACAAAATGTAAACGCCAAGAAGTCCTAAGAGCTCATATGCTTTACCAACAAAGAATGTGAGGATAAAGTGGTGAGGTTGATCCCAGATCACACAGTCCCTGACAGTTCTGGATAAAGTCCGGTTTTCCTGACTCCCAAGCCAGGGCTTCATCTTCTGTGCCATGTTTCTTCAACATCTCCCAGATTAGAAGGTTATATTTTCCAGGGCCAAAAAAGAGTCATAATATTTCTACTCCTTTCCATAATCACTAAAATATCATTCATATGTCTTCCCTCCACTGAAGGAAAACTAAAAATGACCAATCTTTTTGGCAGAAGAGAAAGGATAAGGAGGAAGTGGTGGGGATGAAGAGACAGTAGCCCCCATCTCTCCCGTAGAGCTGGTTAGTGCATGGAGACAGGGTGCGTGAGAGTATGAAGGACACTACAATAATTCCCAAAGACCCCAGCCCATCTTATGAGAAGGGTGAAAGGGCTGGGAAAATTAGTGTTGGGTGCCCTATCTACAAATATCTTCATATAGGTGAAAATGTTCAAAATTAACATCAGCAACTAGACCCTAAGGGACAAATGAGAGACACAGTCCCTTGACAATGTAAATACAAATCAGGCAAGGAAGCTGGGAGAGAGCTCTAATTATGTTCTATCAAAGCTTCTGCCCCTTTACTGACAACATTCAGATTCTCAGGCACCTGCTTCAGTGCCATTTGGCTGCACTGTCTTTACTCTTTCCAGTCATACTCCTACTCATGGATGGCCTCACTGCCCCTCTCCTCAACCAATCTCCAGAATGGCTATCCATGGCATCTAACAAGTCCAACACAGACAATGCTGAATATATCCTATTTGTGTTACACGTTGATTGAAACGAAGCAGAAATGGTTGTTCAACTAGCCAAAGAAAGCACTGCTACAACATAATATAATGGCAGTCACTGACACACTGTTTGAAATAGAAAAACAATGACCATGACAACAGACGTAACTGTCCACAGAATGGGAGACCTGGTTTAAAAAAAATCATTGATACTCATGAAATGTATTCAGCCACAACAAAGAATATGGTAATTTGACCATAGTAACAAAATCTAAGATACAGTATTAATAAAATATTCTATGATCTGATTTTTTTAAAAAAAGCAAGGTGGAATAAAATAACATTTCCCCGTTTAACAGAAGATACACTGGGTAAATCTTGGTCTACATGCTAAGAAGATATACATGATATATAGGTATACTTTTTTTTAATCAACCAATTATCAAGAATATCAAAAGTAGTTCCTTCTTAAAGAATACCGAATGGACAAAATGGTAACCCGAATTCCTTTTTAAAGCTTTCAAAATTTAGGATCTTATGATTTCATCGGCAAGTTCCCCTACCATTCAGATATGACACTCCATAAAAATTCAGTATCTGTAGATTTGTCCTGAATTTAACTGATTGTGACAAAAAGACCAATAGGATGTAAGCTAATTTGTATTTCAGAATTTTACATACAACTCCAGGAAAATAATTTTGAAAGCCTCTTATGATCATTTAAGACAAACTTCGTGATTCTACTTGAGCATGTTTCAGAAGGGAAAGAATACAGTTACCTGACACATTACAGATTTAAGATGCTCAGTGATAACTGTGAAAAGTCTGATTAATCCTGGAAATAGAGCTCGAGAAGTAGAAGCAGTTTGATGTCTACCTGCTTCAAAACAACTTGCTTACAATGTGGAATCTCTTGCACAGTATCCCTAAGAAGAGATGGTCACCGCAGCCCGTTTCCCCGGTGAAGAGCATGAATTCTAATTCATCCATCTCTATATAAATTCATTTATTTATTATGAACCTCTCCTGCAGAGCACTTTCTCTAACAGGCAAATGAATATGCCAATGCCTCCACTCCTCAGGTTCTTCCTGGGTTTTTTGTGCTACATTCAAATCACATTCCCTATTATAACACCACTGCCTTTAGTTTTACTTTCTGGAATAAAACAAGCCTTTAAAGCCTTGAAAGTAAGCTATCATGTTTCCTCAAAACTTCTGTTTTCATACCCCACACTAAAAATTTCCAATTCCCTCAATGACTCATGTATAAATTTAACAGAGCAAAGTATTAAATTTAGGCCCCAAAAAATCAGTTGTACCACAGGCACCTGTCTAAGTAGCTATTTGTGTAAAAAGGCCTTCAATTTGTGGTTGACAATAGGTTACTTGTGAGCTAACAGTCTGAAGTAGCTTCTAACTCTGCTTAGGGTTCCTTTCACGAAACACAGTAACAGGTTCCTACAGTGGTCCCCTATATTTGAAACACCACTCTATTAGAAAGGACAAGTTTGGCAGAAGAGGATGGCAAAATGCTTATAAATTATATTTTACAGGTATGAAGGACACAGAACCAAGATGTGGTATGAAGTCAGGTTTAATCACCAGAGCAGTCAGCTAGTGAAGGTAATGGCAGACAAACAACTAAATGTGAAAATAAATAAATAAATAATATAACTCTGTGTCAAGGTCAGAGCTGCTCTGGCACTAGGAATTTTTAGAGGGTACCAGATGGAAAGAAAACAGGGAGGTGTATAGGCGAATAGGATCAGCTAGCAAGAAAGAGAATTTGGAGATGACAGACCACTTACAACAAAGGTTGTGTGGTAGGGAGACAGCAAAACTAACCAAGGACTTGTGGAGAAAATTCTACCATAGAAGCCCTTTGCCTACATATTAAGTAAAAAAAAAAAAAAAGTATTCATTTCTCAAATGTGAGGAGAAAGTTTTTTGTTTTGTTTTGTTTTTTTAAAAATTTATTTTGATTCATTGTACACAAATGGGGTACAGTTATTGTTTCTCTGGTTGTACACAATTAGAGTTACACCATTTGTGTAATCATACATGTAGATAGGGTAATGATGTTTGTCTTATTCTGTTATTATTCTTACCCACCTCCCCGATCCCACCCCCCCTTTTTTCCCTATGCAATACATCCTTCCTCCATTCTTGCCTCCCTCCCACCCCGCATTATGTATCATCATCCACTTATCAGAGAAATCATTCGGTCTTTGGTTTTTTGGGATTGGCTAATCTCACCCAGCATGACCATTTCCAACTCCATCCGTTTACCGCAAAGGCCATAATTTTATTATTCTTTATGGCTGAGTAATATTCCATTGTGTATATATACCACAGTTTCTTTATCCATTCATCTATTGAAGGGCATCTAGGTTGGTTCCACAATCTAGCTGTTGTGAATTGAGCAGCTATGAACATTGATGTGGCTGCATCACTGTAGTATGCTGATTTTAAGTCCTTTGGGTATAGGCCAAGGAATGGTTCTGTCCTTAATGCAAACTGTGTTCTTTAGTAACTCAAATAAAGCATTGCATTTCCCAGGGTTCATCTGCCTAACCCTTCAAGAGCATGGGATAAAAATAAACTTGGCAGTGAAGTATATTTAAGCGGGCAGCTCTCTCACTCACTTCTTTGGGAAGTAACTCTCCTTATTTTGGGAGGAAACACTTGCCTCTTTAGAAGATGATGCCACAACACCACTTTGGGTACCTTCATTATTAATATCACTAGCCCACTTGCTCTACCAAATGTCACACAGCTCCACAGAAGGTGGCAGAGGCCGGTCCAGTTGAGGAAAAGAGGTTTTGGTAATAATTTCACTACCCTTCTAAGTCCAATAGAAGCAGCAAAAAGAAATGTATAATAACAAAGGTTCTATGGACAGTCCAGCAAAATGTATTCTGCAGCTCTGAGGTGAATGTTTAGCCATTTTGAATATCATCACTGGACTCACAATAGGCCCTTGTGTGCTCTGTTTGTGAACATGGTCAGGTGGCAGCTGGTTAAATTTCTTAGGGGGTTATTGAAGCCAACATTAAAAAACAAAACTAAGTACAGGATTCCCTAAATAGTGCAAATCACTGGGAAGTCTGCCCAGAAGAATAATGTCAGGTTATCTTAAAACCCTAGAACAGAATATTTGAGCAGTACATACTATTATTGGAGGGCTCATCTGTCCACGTGGCTAGAGCTGGTCATGCCTCCACCCCCATAGTACTGGTTTACTTTCTATGGGGTTGTGGCACTATGGAACCAAAGAGGTGGGTAAAGATGTGAGGTGGGCCAGAATAGTGGCTAAGAAAAGAACCCATTCTTAATGGACTGTCATTATATTCAACAGTTCATAATTATTTTTCATTGAAATATTTCATCACCTTAGAAGACCATTGGGAAGTCATCATCATAAACATCTATCATCAACAGGTCCAACTGATAGAATACTGTGCAAAAGACCTGTGGTTGAGCTACAAAGGATTCAAAGCAGTAAGCAATGCTCCAGATACCCACAGGGAACAGGTGAAGCACAGGGTAAGTGTAAGGCAAGTCCAAACCAAGACATGTAGCATACACTCACGGTGACCTTAGAGTGACTTAAGAGCATCAATTAGCTTCCAGAAAATTATTCTACCAATAGAAAAGACAAAACTGTGCAATTGGGTTGACTTGTGAACACTGAACTCAGCTTCCCGGTGAAAGTGGGGGTGATTACCATGGTGAGTCTTTCCTGAGGAGAAACCCATTTCTCTTCCCTCCCCACAAGTCATACTTCACTTTAAATCTGGGCTCAGCTCTACCCTCCTACTAGAACCAACCACAAAAATAAACTAAATCCATATTCTAAAACAGGATGAAGACAAACTAGCCAGGCTGGTGTAGACAGATGCTGTGCAGGACTTTCATGCTGTACCAAACTGTTTCTCCACCATTCCAGGGCCACCACAGTAGATTTGCCTTTCCAAGACAAAGTCAGTGAACGTATACTTTCCCCTCCCAGGACACATGCAATTCTCAGGAATGTTTTATGTGCCATGTTTCTCAATTCACACAGTTAGGTCACTCATTTTCAAAAATAAAAAATGAAAGTTAAATTTACACCTCTATTCCATACCATAAAATCCAGACGGATTAAAAAGTGACAAACATATAAACTATTCAAAACAATTAATACCTCATATCTTAAGTAAAAGAGATGAAGAATAAAGCAAAAACTAAAACAAAAAAATCCAATTTTTAAACAGTTAAAAGAAATTTAGCCAAAAAAAAAGTATAGAAAAACTACATCTTTACCCATGAATTTTTTTAATCTGTCAAAACTTCTTATAAACAAAGTTAAAAGGGAAGTAAAAAATTGAAAAAATAATTTCAAATATATATCAGAACAAAATGGAACAGTTCAACATATAAAAAGTTTTTATCAATAAATGAAAAATACCACCAAAACCACAAAAACTTAACAAAAAACAACTGGCCAACTTTATATGTATTAAACCCTATTAATAATAAATGAAAGCAAATTTGAAATAAAACCCAATACCATTAGTTACTAACATAATCAGGACATCTTACGACTCTGAAACACTTTTATAAGTTTTTCTGGAAAATCAAGATGCATGTTTGCATATAGAAATTATTAGCCTTGAAAAGAACACAGTGCTCTCTTACAATTTTAAAGTCTCTGCATATGTTACCTTATTCCTATTATATATCTGATTTCCCCTTTACTCAATGAGAAATTCATCTATTGCACCGATCTTTTTAAACAAATCTGATATTTGTTGATGAATTCTAATGCATTCTTTTGTTTAAATTTAAATTTGGGTTTTTTTTTCTTTATTAATAGCTCACTGCCCCCCACCCCTAATCCCAACACATACTTTTGTGGGAATTGTTGTTCTTTCTCTAATTTCCTCAGTGGAATGAAGAGTGGACTTTTTTTCTTACTAAATAATAAAACCAAAGGCCAGATTTTTGTACTCACAATTTTGTAACCACATCTACATCTACAGGTTTTGATATGCAGAACTCTTATTTCTGTCAATTTTTAAATCCACATAGATACTCTCCTTACCATACTGAATTAATATTCATAAAATGCAGGGTGTGTAGCCAAAAGGCAACAGGGGAAAAGGTCATTAATAAGCACAAAACTATTCTAGCCTAACATACTATATTGTCTGACTCTAATACAATATAATCTAACTATATATACTTTGTCTAAGATAAGCACAAGAAAGGATTCTTCAGAATTTGAACATTCTCCCATGAGAATGTTCCAATATTTGAATCATTTCCAAATATTGGGTGTTCCAGTTTCATGGTTTTGTTACTGCCAGAGGCACCAGCCACTGGTTTTTTAATCCATTTTAAGTATCACTTTTACTTTTAATAGAATTAACTCCATTATAAATTTACATTATATTATTTAATATTTAATAATGGCCAAGTTTAACAACTGGCTGACAAAATCCTGAAAATTGAGCTCCTGGTTCCTATGAGCTGAGTTGACAGTTTTTCGTTTTCTTATCTTACAGGGCCTATCATAGGTTTTCCAGAGCTAAGTTTCTGTACCAATTATTTGGAAGTTGCTGCAGTTCACACACATGGCTTGGTTCCTGTGTCCATGTCTAGTGTAGAACCTTCATAGTACTGGCATCCTCTCTGATGACTGAGGATTGCTTTGCTTCAAACTGTGGGACCCCTGGAAGTGACACATCATGATGCCCTGTTAACTACAGTCACTTGTCACTTAACAACATGTACATTCTGAGAAATGCATTGTTTGGTGATTTAATTGGTGTGTGAACATCACAGAGTGTACTTATACAAAACTAGATGGTATAAGTCAACCACTTGGTGTGACTTCTTGACACAAAGAAGATATGTGGCAAATATGAGACGCATGAGGCTGCTGATGGCACAACATGGCAAATTGTTTTATAGTAAACTTTTCTCAGTAAGGGATACACACTAAATGGTAAATACATAAACCAGCCATTCTTTATCACTATGGATATTATTATGTACTGTACATAATTATACAGGGTACACTTTCAAGTATGACTACCAGCACACTAGGTTTGCTTACACCAACATCACAGCAAACATACGTACAATGTGCAAAGCTAAGACATGAGGAAGGCTACAATATCACTAGGTGATTTTTCAGCTCCATTATAATCTTATGGGATCACTATCAATCACTGATCAAAGAGTTACCATGAAACACAGTACCACAATTCCAGTAATTTAGGTGCATTTTAGGAAGTATGTGCAGTACTCCCTCACTGGAACCTTAGCCTGTGGCATTTCTTGTTAATTTCTAAAGGCATGTTGCTTAGCATTTCCTTGAACTCTGAAGAGAAATCCCCATGTCCCCTTACATAAACTATTTTTAAATCTATTTTAAAGAGTGATTGCACAAATGTGTCTACATCACTTTACAAAAGATGCTAGCAGAGGAGGATGAGCACTAGCACTCCTACAGTTGTTCTTCTACAAAGTACAGTTTTCTGTTCTCAGTTCATTTGTTTTTCTTGGCTGTCTGCTCTGATTTTAATCACTACAATGCCCTCCTAGTCTTACTTTGAATAGTAATTCCTTTTCCTAAGTTTTCTCTTGTTTTGTACAAGAAGACAGTTTCAAACAAACTACTTGTCTTTGTTGGTGAAACTGGTCTTCTTTTGAAAAACAGTATCTTTCTGTGTCCACTGATGCTCCTGTTTATTCCAAGGCAGGGAAGTGTGTTTTTGAGTGGTGCAGAGTTGTACTCAATAGTATCTAAGTGTCTATGTAAATCTACAGTCTTCATGTAAAAAGGAGGAAGATTTTAAATTTACTATAAATTCCTTTGCCATCTTAGTGATGCAATCATCTCTATGGTATAGAAAAAGGCTGGGAAGTAGAATTAATGTTTTACTTTGGCCCCAAATAAAGTTTTTTGATGTCTTGAGTAATAGACTCAATAATATTCATTTAATACATACCACACATATAATGCATGAACATATGTGTACTATATGAATAGGTATATGCATATGTGTATTATACATGTATGTGCACATGCAAATTATCTTTTGGGACTGTGAAACATTTAAAAAGTGGATAGGGCTGGGATGTAGCTCAGTGACAGAGCATATATTTTGCATGCATAAGGCTCTGGGTTCAATCCTCAATACAAAAAATGGTTGGGAGGGGATACTACGTCATAAGTAAAATCTCAATAGTCACCAAAATACATACTGTACAAGTTTGCATCACTATTATGGTTAAAAAGAAAAGGGGTGGGGCTGGGGCTGTAGTTCAGTGGCAGAGCGCTTGCCTAGCACGTGTGAGGCACTGGGTTTGATCTTCAGCACCACATAAAAACAGACAAATAAAATAAAGGCATTCCTGTCCATCTACAACTACCAAAAAAATATTAAAAAAAAAAAAAGAAAAAAAAAAAAAAAAAGAAAAAAAAAAAGGAGAAAGGAGTGAGGGGAAGAGGGGTTTTTCTTTCAGAAAATTGCTTAAAATTCATTGCAAAATTTAAGAGCTCCACTTTGCTCCATCTTTCCTCATCAGCTACCTTCATAGCTTTCCCCACATATATTGTATATTATCCACATTACAGTTAGTTACACATTCATTTTAAAATAGTTGAACAATGATAACAACAACAAAACCCTAAAATGTTTGGGGCTACCACTTTCTGAGATTATTTCAATCAGTAAATTTTTCATTTATAGAAAAGAAAGTTTAAAGTTTCATCATTCAAAGGTAGCCTACCTCAAGCACCTGGAAATGATTTCAAAGTTTTCAAAGTCACTCTTCTCTAATAGGTATTACTTCCAAACTAACCATTACTGGCCTTTGAAATGTAGATGCTAAAAGCAGATTGGATGGATCAAATACTATAGATAAAAGCACTTAGAAAAGCATGCAGTGCTATGAAAACATAAGGTGGTAGTATTAAAAATGGATTTGAAAATGAAATCCCAAATGCAGTCATTTCAATGATTCCTTAATGTCTGGATGAAGGCAGAAAGTAGTGAGACTTTAATCCAGATCCAGCGTAGCATCTTACAGGCATTACCTGAGGCCAGTCAACTTTAATCAAGTTACACTCAGCCCATACATGATAGGAACAAACTAAAGTTTGGTCAAGGGCTACAGTTTTTCACTCAAAGCTATCACGCTCACTTTCTTGGAAATTATGTAATCAAATTTGAAAGTAACTTCTTTTTTATTTTTTTTGCGGTGCTGGGGATTGAACCCAGGGCCTTGTGTTTGCAAAGCAAACACTCTACCAACTGAGCTACATCCCTAGCCCTAAAAGTAACTTCTTAAGAGCTACATGTGGTCCTTCTGACAAAAGAGGACTTTATATAGTGGCTGAGGTTATATCTCTGGCTATAACTAAAAAAAATTGTGATAAAATAATCACAACAATAATGGGTATGGAATATAAACCAAAAGAAATCATAAGACATTCAAACACATGTTAACTGAATGAAATTTTTAGTATCATTTTCACTGATGAGATATAGCCAAGAATATGGAAGAAAAGGATTGCTGAAGATACAACTAATGAAAACTTTTGGTTTTTTGTTTTTGTTTTTTTAATCTGTTGATGCAAGGAAGGATAGGGATGCTGCATTAAAAGTAACAGGTACAATAGATAAAACTAGGAGTTTTAAAAATGTATGGAACATACTGAGATAAATCAAATACAAGTAGATGAATCTTTCAATGACAAAAATTGAAATGATTCACACATTATCAATTATTGGTAATCACTGTGGTCATATCTTACTGCTTTACACCTAACAACATGCTTTAATAAACATTACTTTATTTGGGTTTTACAACATGATAAGCATTTTGGAAACCCCTCTCATACTGATAAAGGGATAGTAATGAATACTGATAAAGCAATAGTAATGAATTTGAAAATGTGTTAAACAAGAATGTAACTGCCCAAGAGCACTCATAGCACACAGTGTCTCTTCATACTGCGTAAGCAAGAGTTATCTGTTGAACTGAATCAAACTGATATGGCATTCAGAACCAATTTTATAAAACAAAGAGAGGAAAAAGTACAAGTCCATGTGACTGTGTAAATGAAGAAAACCTACAGAAGGATATATGATGATTGTTATCAATGTTAGGTCAGAGAAGTGGCTACAGAGATGAGATTCATTTTACTTTAACATTTCTATTATAATCAGCATGTATTAACTGAAATTCAAATGAGTGAAATAAAAATTAAAATGTACCACATAAATTTATCAGTGAAGAATGGGAACTACTTTTAAAACAAACAAACAAACAAACAATCAACTATATCACTAAAAACAAAGATAAAGAGAAAACATCTTGGGAGTGTGCTCTGCTCTGGTTTACAACTACTGGATCCTAAAAATGGAATAGTGAATCTAATTACCAAATATACTCAACAGAGGCCAGGCTGGATAAATACATTTAGATTCAACTAATATTTATTACACATCACCAGGTGCTAGGTAGTTATCTAATAACTTATAGAATTCCATATTCAATTTATCCACAGCCTTTCTTATACATACCCAATTATAATCCCTTCTAGTTTTACAGATAAAGGAACACCTATTCTTTAAACACAAAGTCAAAGATAACAATATTTTCTAGTTATCAAAGGTGGTTTTTCACAAGTCTGAAGCATTATTACATTAACAACAGTTAACTTGTCCTTATTTTGCCTAATCTTGGAGGTACTTAGCTAATGTAAAACTTGGCAAAGTAAAAATACTCCCTTTATCAGGAGCTGTAAACAGCCTATCAGAGTACAGAGCATATTTTGTAACTCGAATGCTACAAAAGGTCATTCTTTCCTCCACTGGCTCATAACTGATTGTTACTGAATATACCTGGCTTTCTATTACTATGCCTACTTCAAATCAAGAAGCCAAACCTATTCTTCAGAAATACACATAGCTCAATCAACTGAATATGCTCACAAACATCTTCAACTTCTTTCAAGAATTATTCATATGTCCTTCAAGCTATTGTCACATTGGTGTGTCCCATCCAACTTGAGGTCCTCACTCCTATAGCTATAAAATGCAGGGCTGGCACCAGCTCTGCCAAACACAGCAGCCAAGCCTGGCTACTCTCAGTCTGCCCTGCTAGCCACAAGAAAATTCCCTTTGTTTTTATAGCAACAGTGTAACCTTATAGAAAGAACATAAGAAGAGTCTACTGAAAATTTGTTTGGAGTCTCTGGGTAATAAAAGATAATTAGAATCTCTTCCAAAGTTGGGTTTGTAGGTGTATCCAGCTGTCTGAATCCTTTGGTCAAGTTTAGTTCCATTCCAGGCCCTTCGCCTGTTACGTATCTATATGGTTCTGGACTAGACTGATTTTCATTCTTAGAGACCCAAACTGTTTCCTAAGACCCATTCCATAAGGTGTTTTTGAGTACTTATTTTGTCTAAAGCACATTTGGATGTCCATATTCTCTAAGTATTTACAAGGTTTAAGTCTTAAATTGGTGGGATACATTTTACTGTTGACAATGTTTAAACAACAAAATACATGTAAGGCAGTACATGTACTTTTTATTAATAGAAATAAAAAGTGTGCCTTCTATAACATGAAAATTAAGATATAGAAAAGTATAGACAAAAATGTACTTGAGGAATTGAAATCAAAGCATAAAATAAAACAAGGACAAAATATATCAGTCATAACAACAGAGATTACATAGAATTCATCCTCCAACCTAGGATTTTCAAGAGCGAAAGGGCACTATTAATAACCTCTCCAAGATAACAGGTGAATGCCAGGATATCCTGAGCAAACCAGGTACTGAGGTCTCCCAACTTATAAAAATAAATACCTCACTTTTCTAAAAAAGAGGGATGGAGTGAACAGATTCAAGTGCATGGCCTCCTCTCCACTTTCCCATATCCCGTTTTCAGAATCAAAATCAATGAAGAACACTGAAGAAAATGGAAAACAAAATAGGATACACAAAAAAATTCTATGATTGCCTACTTGCCTCCTCCAAGTTCCACACCTCTAAATTACTGTAGGCCACTGGAAGAAACTAATTCCTGGTGAAGATACCAAGTTATCAGAAAAAGACAAAGTTGCAAGTTATCAGAAAAAGACAAAGATGCAAACTATAAGAATATTCTGGAAATTCAAGTTTTCCAATAATCCGGACTTCCAGTCTCCCTTTCTGATTTGTTTTACCACAATTTTTCTATATACCATATAATGCAGAAGCTAAATGCCAGCTAAACAATGATTGTCAGGTATTTCCTATGACTTCCATGACTCCAAGGAAGCACCTGGAGGGTACTGCAGAGTCATTTGTTTACCCATTCCCAACCACACCTGACATGTTCCCCGGTAACCTGTGCATGAAGTCTGGCTCAATGTCAGAGATATGACCAAAGATGATAATCCTTGCCCCAGGAGCTGAGAGACAACTGAAAACACAAACAATGGAATAAATGTTCTAGGAGAAGTGTGTTAAGAAGAAGTACAAGCACTCAAAGGGAGGAAGAAGCCAGATGCATCTGTCTAAGTGCAATTGGGGAAGGTCTTAGAGAGAAGGTGTTATTTGGTCTGGGGCCTGGATCTAAGTTCACCAAGCAATAAAGGGAGAAAACCCTTGAGAAGCAGAGATGTAATGCTGAGCCAGAGAGGTATGAAAACCATGGTGTATCTATGAGTGCTGAAAACTGAGACACAGGGTTTGAGGCAGACAAAAGCAGACAAAATGCAAAGGGTCTCTCTCCGAGCTGGCAAATCCTATCACCTTAGAGGGGCCCAGCTCTTCCTCCTGTCCTTTCCAATGGTTTTCTCCTTTGTAAAGGGAAAGATCTGGGTTTCAGTCTCTACTCCTACTACCAGCTCCTCAAACTTGGAGAAGACCCAGTCTCCGAGTCACAGATTCCATATTTATAGGAGGAAGGACTGGACTATAAGAAATATAAAATTCAAGGATTTCATAAACAGATACCAAAAGTCACTACAGTGTATTTTCATTTTTATAATCATGGTAAATGAGGAGAATTAATAATAGAAGTATTTAAAATAATCTCAGCTTATACACTGTATGGGGGCAGGGGAAGCAAGCTAATAAGGATGCCAGGGTAGTATAATTTGTTGGGCAGATCAAAATTCTCTCCATCTCAGTTTTTTTCATGTGCAAAATGAAGATGATAAATTTATCACTAAAATATGCTGTGAGGCTTAAAAGAGCAAACAAAGGTGAACCACTGAACACCTGGAAATGCCATATGTACTAAATAAATGTTGGTTAAATCTAGTTCAATACTTCAAGTGGGTTAAAAAATGGAGCAATCCTAATAGTTATCAGTCAATGAAAGACATGAAAGACATGAAATTGATTACATGAACTGTTAAAATAAAAATTTACTGTAGTCCATTTAGAAAAATTGAGGCTTTGAAGAAAACAACTATTATACAATAAATCTACTCATTGCTGCTTCTGTTGAACCTAAAAGAAAATATTCCTCTTTCTATCCCACCCCTGCCCCTAGGGGACAGGAAACTTACCTTTGATTTTCAAAGCATATCTGATTTCTTCCAGCCATTAGAGTCAAGTAACAAAATGAATTTAGATATAACAGTGAATAACAAGTTTTACTTCAATTCTGCACTTGAATCAATAGATCCCAATCCTTTGAAATATGATCATCAATGCAATTATGTGCTGAACTGCTGTAAATTAACTAAGAGTCCTCTGGGAAACATAAAACAAAGCTAGTGACAATGTGCTTCTAATTGCACAGGAGATCAGGATGTTAGTGATATTTTATATTGTTTCATTGCCCATAAGCAGCATGGATTTTCATAATAATGCTTTTTCCAACTAGTAACAGCCAAAGGAGTCATAACTCAATTTCCAAGATGAAGAGGAAACTAAAGGAAAAAAATACACAACTGAAACAATGCCTTCAGTATTTGAAGAGAGATGGGAGGGGAAGAGAAAGAAAAAAAGGGCCAAAATAAATTTAAATGACTGCTATGAATTCACTCTTCGGGTTCAAACAGGAAGCTAAACCAATTTCAACTTTTCTGTACTAATGATTCAGTCATCTCTAAGCCTACAATTAAAAGAAAAATACTCTGATTCTGGGCTGGGCATTTACACTTGGGAATCCTTGATTGTGTTAACAAAAAACTTCAGCCCAGTGAAGCACAAAATCTATCAGCACTCATATGCCTTTCACAACAGCTCTATATTCTTATAAGCACAGAGTTATGCATGATACATCTCACATGTGGGTACTGGGATACAGCCCAGGCTCACTCCCTTGAAAGGAATTGCAGTCTTTGTTCCCGTTTTCAGATTTGATGAAAATATGTGGGGAAGGCTGCCCCCTTGTGTTTATCTCTCTTAGTTGCAGCCCTGACTAAAGCTGGAACAACTGGCTGCAGATATCTTCTATCATCTAGTGATGGATTCGGAGAATAGGCTTAGCCAATCCAACCTCTGCCCCAAATCAAGTCCCATGGAAAAAAAAGGACCATCACTTAGGCTTTCAGAGAAAGTATGATTTCTTCAAAGTTAGCTCAAGTTAGAGAAAGTTCTTCTGAACCTCTCTCGAGGCACAGCTTTGTGCAACTGCTCCTTATGCAAGAGAACTGCTTTTTCAAAGCTCCTGGTAGAAGAGATCTCTGGAACTTTGGCTGTCTGAATGTCACCCAAGGCAATCCATATACAGATAGAGGAGAAGACAAAGAGGGTACCCAAAACAGCAAAGCAACTAAAAGAGGATGGGGAAAGCCCAACACATGGGTATCAGAGGTGGTGAAGGTCCACTGGGAACCAACAAAAAAGGAAAAGTCCTAAAAGTGTTTATCTGACTCAACCTGACTTTGCATGGACTTTCAGGCCCGAAAATTACTGCAAAAGTGCCCAAGTTGCGAGAGGAACCATGGCTGGAGTGTTGGGCCTCCTACTGGAAATTGCCTCATAGGCTACTGGGTTGAGACCACAACTGTGAAGGACCTATAAATAATTTGAAAAATTAAGCACCCATTGTAAAAAATCTAACCTAAAGAGCAGCACAGAACCAAACATGACACCGAAAAAATAAATGTGTATGAATGATTAGCCTATAAAATTAAGTAAATGAAGGTTCATCTTTTCAGAGAAAACAACAAATTACTGCACATAAAAACTGTACTTTCCTTTTATCAAAGATGGTTTACATCCCTTCCTCCCTCCCTCAAGTCTCTCCACCCCCAAATCTCAAGTCCACAGAAAGGTAAGATTTAAGAAAAGGCTATGTCAGCATAGGAAAAGATCTGATCCAAATGCCAGACTCCTTGAAAAGAGGAACCAGATTAAAGGCCACCCAGGTGTTCTAGAATTAATTTATGCCACTAAGACAGTAATTGGTCTCTCCAGAAATTAAAAATAAAAGAGATCTTGGGTTTTACCAATAACCTAGAGTAAGAAGGCCAAGGGCAGAAATCTTTGTCTCAGAAAGCTCCTTGGAAGAAATATTAGTTTAGGCTGCTGCCTGTTGACTCAATTTGAAACAGCCAAACTTGGGGCCCCCATAAAAAAAAAAAAAAAAAAAAACCTTGGATAAAAATGATAAGAGCTTCTTCCCCAAAAAAGACTACTAGTTCTAAAACAATTTTAACTATTGAAAATTATTTTTTTGATAATAATAATGTTAGGAGACCAGAACAACATAGTGCCAGGTTTATGTTATAGCCTCTTTTCAGCTCGTCACTATAAATGGCTCAATACTGTAAAGATGTTAAATCCTCCTAAATGAACATATGAATTTATACGTGAGACTATTTTCTATGATAGGAACATATGCATGCATTAATGTGTTTATGCAAAGACAGAAATCTGGAAGAATATAGATTATATTGATAATGCCTGTGTTAATCACCTCTAGGAAGGCAACTTAACCTAAATTTTTCTATATCCTTGAGCCTTGCATAAGAACATGGTCTTGACTTCTGCAAATAAAATGTTTTAAAACAGAAAACACACTAGAAGAGATAAAATGATCTCAAGTTCACATACAAGAATAAATGTTCCAGAGTAACCCCCCCATTATCAAAAGTAATGGTGATACAGATTCAAAAATGAATTCTTGAAATAATCAAAATCCAACAATACAGACTAGCAAATACATCAGAATAGAAAACAGTCAGAAACACAGTAGCATTTGTGGGGACTTAATAACAGCAAAAGCAGTGGTAAAACAACAGCAAGAGAAGCAGGGGGGTTACTCACAAACTGCTGGCACAAAGTCAACACATTTGGAAAACATCAGTCAGAGTACCTAGTGGGTCACTTAGTCCACACCCTGGAAGATTTTAACCAGGTATATGACCATTACATAATACAACACAAAACCATGGCAGAAAGTAAGATTTTTTTTTTTTAAAGGAGAAGGAAAGCATCTGCAGACCCTTAGGTCTTCCTACATCACACCTTTTGAGAATACTGTTTAAAATAACAACTATGGGCAGACTAGCACCTCAGACTAGAAGGCAACTTTCTACCTTCCCGTGGGAGCATTGAGTTTAGGTGACTAGAAAGGTGTTTCAGAATCCTTCTGGGGAGCAAGTGGGGCCCTATAAAGCTTGGGACATTGCTCTCCTTTTGACTGGACTGTGGCACAGAGACAAGAGTTCAAAGAGATTCAGAATCTCTGCCTTTCCAATATCAAACAAGCCTTGCCCTTCTCAGGGTAGGATGTGCCTGTCCCCCAGAACACCTGAAAACACACTGAGAGGAGTAAGAAGCAACTGGTGTTCGTGTACAATCCGAGTTCAACAAAGAATGTTCAAGAATCACATCCTCTTGGCTCTGGGTGTTAGATCATCTTAATATATTAAAACATAACTCCCTTGATATTCTTTCATGAGAAATGTTCAGACCAAGAAATAGATTCCACTATCATCTAACAAATTCTAGTATTTTTCAACACTAGTTCTACACTTTCTATCTTTTTTATGTACCTGAGAATACTGTAAACTTTAAAGAAGGAAATGAACACTAAATAGCTTCTGGCTGTTCATGTTTTCTCTCACCTAAGCTCAGTGATTTTATTAACTGATTTGTCCATTCAAGCAACATACACCCAACAACCAAGAGCTAAAGTGTCAAGACTTACCAAGCCTACCCCCTAAGGAATCTGCAGTTAGTCCTCCTCCAAATGAGTCCATGTAAAGTATGGGGAAGGCATAAGAAAGGTGCTTAAAACTCAAACACAAAGGAGAGAGGGGCTTCTTTCCCTAGTCAAAAGTGAACTGCCTCTCTTCTTACTACGTGTAAAACTGAGAAAAGGCCACTAGCTTTGAAACAAACAAACAAACAAACAAACAAAAAACGTAATAAATTTTGTTCCAGGGAAGAACCTACTACTTTCAACCCCTACTGCTCTCACTATAATCCTGGAGGTTAAATAAAGATTCTCCTTGCAAATGAGTTTAAAAACATTGATCAGTAAAGTTTCTTATTTTAAGAAAACAAATAATACTGCAATATTGTGGTTTTCTTTGTATTTATGAACCAGTATTTTTCAGCAGAGCATTTTAGAATGCTGCCCCCCCCACACACACAAAATCCAAACCTTTGCTCTAAATCCACCCTACTCAGTTGAAGGTCTGTTGACCAGGCATGTGGCCTCTCACAGAACAATCTAGGATAATTGAGTTGTTGGGCTTTTTTCTTCTGGGTCTGTTTCCTTTTTCATTTACTGTGTCAGCTTGTATGCGTGCTTCTCAGTAGAGAGTTCTCTGCCTCCTCCAATTTGCGAATCACAACTTCTGCCTAAGCCTCCTCCTTCCCCAGTGATACGAAAAATCACACTCCAATCCAAATCTGGAGGGGATTCCAAAGTTTATATTGACACCAGCTTTAAATATTCACTTCTGCTTTGCTTCTCAGTGGGACAAATTCTTTCTATCACCTCTGGTATCTCAAGCCTTCTCTTAAACAAGCTAGAGAAGTTTTGAGTAACTTTCATAACTTTGAATGACTACCGAATGACAGGGAGAGTTAGAGAATTTCAATATCAGCCAGTGCATCTGACTTCTTTTCTACTTAAACCATTGGAAGACATCTTTCAGATGGACTTCACTAGAACAAGAGTACTTTTCCCCAGAATGTCTCTGAATAGCCCACTTTAATTTATTTAATTAGATTTTTTTAAATTACCTTTACAGCTGGTGATGTGCCTCAGTGGTAAAGTGCTTGCCTAGCAAGTGTGAGAACCTGGGTTCATTCCCCAATACTGCACAAAAATAAAAATAAACTGTATATAAATAAATGGCATGTCTTTTTAAATCAGGAAAGTGTTGTTTAATCTTCATATAAAAGTGCTTCACATGTGATTTATCTTCCTTATAAGTGACTTTTGGAGGTCTATTAATATTCCCTAAGGAAATAATTGATAATGATGTTAATAGTTTATTATCTGACTTTTCTCAATAAAATAAAGTGCATCATTCTTCTGAACCTTTACAGTGGCCTTTCATGATTCTCATCTTACAGCTGAGAAAACTAAAGATCAGAGAGGTTAAGCACCTTGACAGACTATATAGCTATAAAACAACTGATACAGAATTTAACTCAGAATATTCTTTCTACTTCAACACTTTCTACTTCTCTACTCAATTCTCTGGGATAAATTTTATAAAAATCATCAGTGAGGTCAAGGAAAGATATCAATACTATCTTCCCTTATAATTTATATTTATATATATGTATATATACCTTAAATTATATATATATATACACACACACACATATATATATATACATATATATATATATATATATATATAATTTAGGTAAAAGGTATAAAGGTAAAAAGAAAAATAAAATAGATACAGGCCCACTACTTATCTGAAGAAAGAACAATACCAATATTGGTATATTCCTCCTTAGTCCTCTCTCAAAGTAAATGCTATCTTATACATTATCTCTCTGTGCATTGTTTTATTATTATGTATTTGTTCCTAAATAATACGGTATTTACATGCTTTTATTGATATAAATTGTCTGCAGATTTGTTTCTTTTTAAAATTCATTATACTTGTGAGACTGACCAAGGTTGATAATTTATATACAATATAAATATTATGCATTTTTGCCAATGTATAATATTCTATTTCATGACTACACCATAATTTACTTTTCTGTTTTTCTGTCAATGGATATTTAGTTGTTTCCTTTTCCTTTTATTTCCTCTCAAACAGTACTAATATTAGCTTCTTTTTAAAAATTTTTTTCAATTGTCAATAGATCTTTTATTTTATTCATTTATATGTGGAGCTGAGTATCGAACCCAGGGCCTCACACATACCAGACATATACTTTACCACTGAACCACAACTCCAGCCCTACTATGAACTTCCTTATACACATCTCCTTATTTAAGAGCAGACTTAGTTTCTCTAAGATATATTACTTAGATGTGGAATTGTTGCATTTGGGAATCATGTATTCCTTAAAATGGGTGTATTAATTTACATCAACACTTCCATATCTATAACACAGGACATTGCCTGATTTTAACATTTTTGTCATTCTAATGGTTATGGAAGGCAATCTCATTCAATTTAAAAATGCACTTCCTTGATTACTTCACATCTAACCTGTCTGCCACATATGCAGACATCATGTTTTAGATCATTCTAGAAACATGCTTCTCTATCCAACATCAACTTCCTCTAAACTACAACTTAATCTTGACATGAAGACATGTCAAGTCTCCGTAATTACTGCCACTACTCAAATTTGCATTTATCACTCAAAAGTTACCTTCCCCAAACTAACGTCAAAACTAAAGCTAGTCTTTTAACTAAATACTTTTATTTTTGAAAAGCAAATTTAAAAAAAAATCTATTTAACAAATTTACCCTAGGCCCTAAACCTTATAATAAATATCCTCATTGCTAAGTCTTTGTGTACAATGTTAATTATTCCTCCAAATTAATTCCTAGAGATAATACTTTTGGGTCAAAGATATGATTATTTTTCAGCATAGGTTTATTTAAAATCCTTGACAGGCAATGCCAAATTGTACTCCAAAAGGATTGTATCAATTTATAGGTATAAAAGAGTGTATTTTTGACTTTCCTTAATATCCTTTTGACAATCAGTTGATTGTCTATAGAAAAAAATCAAATTTGACCTTATCAACAAGAAGGCTACTGTGTGAACCATCATGAAAATCTCAAGCTTCACTAAATCATTTATAAAAGTCATATTATTTCCCCATTCTATTATGTGCTATAAATACTAAGCCCAAAGGTCTCATTATTCAGCTCTTGAACTTGACCTTTGCTTGGCCCATTACTGCCTACTCTTTCCTGCTTCCTATCTGACACTTAACCTGCTAGTGTCTTATTAATTAAGCTAAATTTTAGGCTCTGATCTTCCTGGACTGCCCAGTGTTGCATGATAACTATGCGAATAATTAAATATTCAACTCACAAGTATGTTCCCAGTATATCTTTGGAATAAAATATGCTCATTATTACATGCATGTTCTAAGTACAATTATTCAGCTTTTAACTACCATATCTAAAATAGGCTTAGGCCAAAACCACAGACAGAAATGAAGAAAGGGGTTTATCAGCTGAGTGCGCAGGAAGTGGCTCTGTGGCATGTGAGTCTGCCCTCCCACCCTCCAACCTGAAGGCCAGAGGGCCCAAGACTTGGAGGGAAGATGGTCTCAGTGGCATTTTCTCTAAACTTGATCCTAGGGAAGCCTCAAACTGTCTAAGAATAGCCTGCAGTCCTTCCTGGCCAGCAGTTCACTCAGGCTAATTTCATATTTCCGTGTCTGTGTAATGCTCACTGGACTCCAAATTCCTACTTCTTTCCAGAGCCTGTGATCTACCTTAGTCTGAGAACCATCTAATGATTTGCTGGCAAGTGCTCACTGTGGCTTCTCTATGTACTTACTATGTTTTACAATCTCACTCTGTCTCAGACCTTCCTTATGCTTCCTTGTGCTCACCCAATGTCCATGTTTCCTACATTGTTGAGTTGGGAGAAGACTATATATCTTCTCTCATTAATCATTTAATTTTTCATCACATCTTTCATATTACTCCCTTTACTCCCTCTTTCTCATTCTGCTAAGTAAGTATAATTAACTCTAGTAAATACACACACACCCTGACCCAACTATTTCTTCAAAGTGTTCTTCCATTTTCCTCCTCTTTAACTGACAAACTTAAGCAAAAAGAAAAAGAAAAACAAAAGTATTTCAATCGCCTCTTGCTTCTATGCTTCTATCTCCTCTGATGATCTGGTCTCTACTTTGTGTCACTTAAGAATAAGAAAGGAGGAGCTGGGGTTGTGGCTCAGTGGTAGAATGCCTGCCTAGCATGTGTGAGGCACTGGGTTTGATCCTCAGCACCACATATAAATATAAATAAATAAAATAAAACTTTAAATAAAAGAGTAAGAAAGTAATATAATCTTTGAAGATGGAGAGGAAAATTCCCATCAAATAATTCTTTGATCTCATGTAATGTCTACAGTGGAAATTAGCTTATTAAGAACTATTAATCGGTTCTTAAGCTATAAAGCTATCTATTCAAAAGAAATTACGTAGTCACACCAATTACTTCAGTCAGTGAAAATGAGAATCAACAGACACAATTGAACCTATCATAAGGATTTTATCAAACACATGCTAACAATCCAATCTGAGGTGACAGAGAGAGGGAAATTCACTTTCCTATAACCTGCTTCAAAGGCTAAAGGGATCAGTACCTTTGTAATGTGCAACTAAAGTCCATTGGTTATAAAGTGTTGATTTAGGGTAACCTAAAAATGCTACAACAAAAAGAATATTAGATATTTGAGTAAAGAAATTCAAAGTTATAACAAAGATTTAGGCCATAAGTGCTTTCATTTAAAAAAGAAACAAATGAACCAACTCTTATAAATAAAGAAATGTAGAACAATCTACGGGAAGCAGGAAATAAGATTCAATAAAGATGCTACAAAAAAATGAATGTACGGAACATGTGAAATACACGATTTTTTTTTTTTTTTGGTACCAGGGATTGAACCCAAAGGTGCTTAACCACTGAGTCATATCCCCAGACCCTTTTTATGTTATATTTTGACAGGGTCTCACTAAGTTGCTCAGGGCCTCAGTAAACTGCTAGGGCTGGCCTGGGACTTGTGATCCTCCTACCTCAGCCTCCCTGGCTTCTGAGATTACAAGCATGCACCACCATGCCCAGAAAGAAATAGATTCTTTAAGGGTAGAAAGAAAGACACAATATGAAAAACCATCAGTGCAACTGATCAAGAGAAAAGGAAAAAAAATCCCAAATAAATATAGAAACAAAAAAGGTTAAATAGTCACAAAGATGCAGATAAATATCCCAGCTTTCTTACTGTATGTTATTCAAAGACCATAGAAAGTTACTTAATAGTTCTAAGCTTCTATTTTCCTATCTGTAAAATTTACCTATCTTATCTGGCAGGGAGTAAATACCATAATCACTTTTAAATATTTAGTACAGTTTTAACAGACAGTAAGCATTAACAGATGTTAAATGTTGAGGTCATTATTCTAACCTCTTAGTAGCAGTCTCCATGCAAATGAACCAGATAATTCAAATAGTATTCACTATTAGAGCATGTAATACTGATGTAAGGAACAGAAAAAATGTCCTGAAAGGGACAATGACAATTAGGAACATTATTTAATCACAAGCTTGATAATCAACTAAGTATAGCTGGTTTCATGGATATTAATAAAAAAATTTTAAGCCTTTTAACCCATTTTATAGAAAAGAACAAAACCATTGGCTAATGCATTGAATCTAATGCTGACATCCAAACTCAACAAATATAAAATCCAAAATCGTAAACTTTTGAGTACTGACAAGTAGAAAATGCCACATATAACCTCATGTGTCAGGTCCATTCCAAACATAGCCACAAAAAAATTGTATCAAATTACCTTCAAGCTACATGTTGAAGATATAATAAAACACAAATGAACCTAGGTCCCATCTCCAAGATACCTCATTGTGTATATTCCAAACTCTCCTCCCCCCAAAAAAATCCTCAATCTGAAACATACCTTATCCCAAGCATTAGGAGCATTGTGATCCTATACCAATGAACTAAACTCACTGCTTGTTAACATACCTGAAATATACTCATCAAATGCAAAATGAGTGTAGTATTGGAAAGCATTATTCTGATTCATAGTGTAAGTGGGTCAAAATAGAAAAACCATTTGTATCACCTGAAAGATGTGGAAAAGGCCAGTTGATAAAACCTCAACATCTACTCACATTTAAGGAATCAACCTAGTAAACAGAAATAGGAAAATTTTTTTTTTCATTATAAAGACTATTCAGTTCACATGTCAGGGTACACACATTTATAGAAGTTCCTGTAACATAAGAAAATAAAAATTATTGCACCACTAACAATTCTGGAAATTATAGCAAATGCAATTAAACAAAGACAGGTAAATTATAAATATTCAGAGAAGGGATTGCACTAAGAGAAAAATGTACAGGTCACAAAACCATATAGACTGTTAAGATTTTTCAAAGGCACACTCACACATTCCTGGTGGGACTGCATAGTGGTATAACCACTATGGAAAGCAGTATGGAGATCCCTCAGAAAACTCATAATGGACCCACTGTTGCACCCAGTTATTCCACTCCTTGGTATATACCCAAAGGACTTAAAATCAGCATACAGTGACACAGCCAGATCAATGTTTATAGCAGCTCAATTAACAAGAGCAAAGCTATAAAACCAACATAGTTGGAGGAATGGATAAAGAAAATGTAGTATATATACACAATGGAATATTACTCAGCCATAAAAAAGAATGACTTTATGACTTTTGCCCATAAATGGATGGATCTGGAGACTATCATTGCTAAGGGAAATAAGACAATCCAAAAAAACCAAAGAGGGAATGTTCTCTCTGATATGCAGAGGCTAACATACAATGGGGGTGGAAGGAGAAGTTCACTGCATTAAATAAAGAGGAATGAAGGGAATAGACGGAGGATGGGAATGAATCAGACACAATTTTCCTATGTTCACATATGAATATATGTTCACATATATATATGTGTGTGTGTGTGTGTGTATTCACACAGATATATCCCCCCTGTGAAACTTCACATTATGCACAACCACAAGACTGGGATCCTAATTAGAATAAATTATATTCTATGTATGTTATAATATGTCAAAATATATTCTGTCATGTACATCTAAAAAAATAAAAAATTAAATTAGAAAAAGAAAGATTTTTCAAATAAAAAACAATGTTACTGAACTGTATGCTTAAAAAATGACTAAGATGATAAATTTATATTATGTGTATTTTACCACAATTTAAAATACATACACACACACACACACACAGAAAGAAGGGTGGTTACATCCATAGTAAGAGATAACTTATACATATAAGCTTATTAGTATTTTGAAATGGACCTGTATTGTTTCTACTACACTGAAAGTAAGTTTTAATTTTTTGTTGCCATTGTAGTGCTAGAGACTGAACCCAAGATCTTATGCACGCTAAGCTCTATCACTGAGCTATATTCTAATCCCAAAAATTATTTTTAAAAAAGTTAAAATATTAATCATATGAGTTATTACATTAAAATTAAGAAGACTTAATTAAAACATAATAAAGTTTTAGTAAATTAAAAACTTATAATAAAGAAATTAGGTAAGAAAGTACAAGCATACAGAATTGGAAATAAGACACGGTATGCCAGTTTGAAAGAATGGAACATTTTATATATCTAACCCAGCTGACTTTACCAGTTCAAAGAAAAAGATAATTTTCATACTACAAATTTCTTTAGAGTTTCACTGTCTTGCTTGGTTGCCACTAGTCACATCTGGTTACTGGATCCTTGAAGTGCAATTGATGAAATTAAATATTAATGTTATCTGATTTCAATCTAGTTAGATTTAAATAACTGAATGTAGGAAGTGGTTACCAATTGAACAGTATAGCTATGGAGGGTAGAAAAGATGAAAATAACCAGGCATGGTGCATGCCTATAATTCCAGCAGCTGGGGAGGCCGAGACAGGAGGATAAGTTCAAAGCCAGCCTCAGCAAAGGCAAGGCACTAAGCAACTCAGTGAGACCCTGTCTCTAAATAAAATATAAAATAGGACTGGGAATTTGGCTCAGAGGTTGAGGGCCCCTGAGTTCAATCCTCAGTACCTCCAGCCCCCAAAAAGGGAAAAGATGGAAGCTTCACATTTTGATATGTTTATGATGCCAAGAAAATAACAGCCAATTTTACTTATGATACAATTTAAAAAAATCTGGATAAAAAGCTTTTAAGTTCATCTAACAGGTGTGAAAAAATATGGAATCATCAAGAGTTGGAGTTTTTCCTCTAGGAATGGAATGGCATCTTAATAACCAGAAAATTAAATATAATTCATGATATTAGTTATAACAAGGAGAAAAACTCTAACTTTGTCTTCAGATGCTGAGAATACATCAATATAATTCATTATGTACTCCCCAGTTTTTTTTAAAGAATACTTTCCTAGCATGATAAGTAAGAAATATTAAGAATCAACAAACATCAACTAATCTGAAACTAAAACATAGGATATTGCCATTAAGGTCAGGAAGGAACTAGACAGAACAAGAGCTATTACTACAAATATTATCATTTACCACATTCTTATAAGCAATATGAAAATAAAAATATAATTATTAGATAAAAAAATAAAATCATCACCATTTGTAAAAGGAAAACCATTAAAATCAGTTGCAACTACTAAAACTAAAAAGTGACTAATCCAGCTATTAGCTTTTAATCATTAAAATAGATTCACTCCAAGTGGGCATGTTGATAATATATTTAAGAGAAATTCACTAGTAAGTAAATTTAAAGTATCACATAAGTACCACAAAGTCTTCGGGGCCACATATCATTGAGATTTCCCTTGGAATAAATTAAATCAAATTTGGTTAAACTCTTCGAAAGTTTCTTACTCCTAGGTTTTTCCACATGACTACAGATTCTCTCTCTCTCTCTCAACCCACACAAACTTCATTCAATCCACACTGATTACTGACACTGACTTCCTATGGGTTCAACAACCAACCATGGCAGAACTAAAGCCAGTTCAGAAGAAAGAATAACTAATATTTATTATTTTCTTCATGCTGTGAAAAGGAATATGTTTCCTCTCAGAGTATACCCCTGAACGTTTTAAAGGTTTAACCATATGAAAGAAATCTAAAAGAGTGTGTGAAAAGGCTAAAGATTTGGAATTCTAATTCAATTTCCCCTCACACTTTAATAGGAGCCTGTAGCAAACATTTAGTTTTAGAAATGTTTTTGGTAGGGTACTGAACAAAAGGCTATTGTGTGCTGAACATACTGAGGTCTCTCTGGTCCCATCTATACCAACTTTACAAACATCAGGTTGGAATTAAATGATTTTAAACTTTAAATCAACAATTTCCAGACCACAAAACCTACTCCATACTTATTAGTACATACAAGTTCTCTAAGTGAGTTATAGCTGAGTTCGAATGTGAAATTTGCATTTTCAGGTGCCAAAAAAAGAACTTTCTTTTGGAATTTGGATACATAATGCTGAACTGTCCAAGAATGCCATATATTGTTTTCATTTCCTTTTCCAACAAAAATTTTTTCATCTGCACTTGATAAATTTACTGACTCTATCGTTCCTGATGAAAAGCATATGGGTATCAATCATATTACTCTACTATTTTCTTATTAAATAGGAATTGTAACTTTTTCTCTAGGTTAACGAAGTAAAAAAGATAGATCAGAACCACTGTGAACATCTCTGTCTTAATTCGTGGTATGTGTCCTGCGGTGGGCCTTCTAAAATGCAAAAGGAGATAAGAAATTATCTATGATTAATAGTGTGCTGGTTTTAAAACATGTCCACAGCTTATTGGACATGTCTCCCATCAAAAGGTAGAGTTAGTTCCCTCCCTTTGAACAAGGGCCAGTCTCAGTGAATCACTTCTAATAAACAGAATGTGGCAGAGGTACAGCTGAAGGCTGTGGGGGCTAGGTCATAAAAGGTGACATAGCTTCCTCCTGGTTCCCCCTGCTTGGATGCTCACCCCTAAAACCCAGTCACCAGACTGTAACGAAGCCAAGCAGCCATATGGAAAGGCCTCAGTTCCACTCCCAACCAAGGTCCTGCCAAAAACCAGCATCAACTGCAGTCATTTGAGTGAAACTCTTCATAAGATTCTAGCCTTCAGAAGCTTTGAGCTATCTCAACAGATACTACTGGGACAAAGACAAGCTGTCCCCACCAAACTTCAAATTGCAGATGCATGAAAAACAAGTCATCATTATTTTAAGCTACTAGGCTTTGAGTGATTTATTATGCAGGAACAAGTAACTGGAACATGTAAATTATTCTGGCCAAAGTCTACCATCTTATCCTTTCCATTTCAAATTTACCTGAGAAGATAAACCTGTCTGAAACAAACTAACAGTGCTGACAGACCGGGTCTCAGTTAAATCACCCTAGCAACCTGCTGGCTAAAATCCCAGCATTCATTACCCTTGACTGCAGCTAGCTTTCTTGTGAGCTCTTTGCTTCTCATCTCTTAACACCAGACTCCACAGTCTCCTCTTTTATCCTGTCTTAAAGTTACTGCTCACTTTGAAGAGCTGCTTTTATTAAACACCCTGGCTTATGAAACTGTTGCTACTGCTAACATATGTTCCACATGTTTAATCAATGAACAAGTGAAATCTGCCTGAAAAAGTTATTCTATGAATCTGGGGCTGGTAACTAGTTCAAGATGTTTTGATGGAGCCATTCAAATGGGTTATGAGTCCAACCAAGTAGCTATATCAAAATATTTGCTGTTCCTTCTAATGAACACCAGGAGAGGGAATATATTAATTACTGAAATAATTTAAGAAACACAGCTGAAAAGTCAAAAGCTCAGAAGGAACCTTGGAGATAGCACAGTTTAGCATTTGTTTTCAGCCACTGAGATACTGACATAATCCAGGGAAGGTTTTTATGACGTAAATACTAAGAATTTTTACCTTATTCCATTCCCACGCGGATGTCAACCTGCCATAACATAATGGCTATTTTAAAGATCAATTTTGTTAGTATTTCATAATGTTCTGTTAGTATTTATAGCTTTGGCAATAAAATATATTCCATGCAACCTTATTTAATATTTTGTCCTTAAACTTAAGAATAAATGATATGTTATGATAAATATAATAAAAGTATCCCTAGGAATTCATAAATACTCTTCTTAGAAAAAAATTTAAAGCAGCTATTCTACTTCTACCATAAGAAATGTTAGCAGCCATTGCCCTATTCTGAATCATCTGGGAAAACTGATGCAAGTGACACCAAGCAAGGTTGCACAATTGGCCTGAGGTCATATAACCAGTTCATTGCAAAACTGTGACCAGAATTTGGTATAATCATACTTCCTAGACACACAGGAGGCTCACTAAGGTTTGGATCACTAAAGTTTACTGTTACGTCTCAATTCAAAAGGAAAGTCAAAGTGGTTAGCTGGATTCTAACTCCTTTGATGTTATATTCACAGTCCTTCTATTGGTCTACCTTCTCAATAATGTAAACAAACAAAGTAACAGAAGGGCCTCAGGTGACAGGGGAAAGAGGGATATGGTTGACAGTGTGGCCTGGCTTCTAGAAAGTCATCTACAACCCAATATCCCTCATGTTAACTATAAGAAGTTTAAGGGTCAAACACTCAATCCTGGGTCTCCCTTGCAGTTAGGGGTGACAAGGTGACAAAATCACAAAAATGAGAATATATACATATATATTAGTGCTTGGGAGGGTATTTCTTCTCAAATAAAAAACATTAATCCTGTTGAGAGGCCTGGACCCTTGTGCCCTCATCTCCTGAAGAATGTGGATATGACTGTTGGAGATATAAGACCCATCTAGGTTCCATGGGGGTAAAAACCACATGCTGAGGTTTGCAAGAGGCAGAAAGAAGGAATCTGGCTCTCCAATTACACAGGTCAGCCATCACCGAGGCCCTGGACTATCTATCCTTGGGCTTCCTATTGGGTGAATTTTAAGACTATGCAGTTCATTTTTTGGTTACCTGTAGCTAAATACAATCCTAAGTCTTATAGGAAATAAACCTGGCTTTTCCTTCTCAACCTACCTTGTCCCCAAGTGGTTTGTCCTTCTGGCTTAGTCTGAGATGGGTGAATTTGGGAAACAAATATTTAGGCACCTTCAACTTCACCTCAGCTCCTGCCATGACCCCACAGTTTCTTAAAAGATAATTTAGAAAGTGAAGTATATAACTGTTTTCTCCAAGAAGAAATGAACAAGCTTGTAGTAGGTCTCCTTGTAGCAGACGGCAGAGCCAATGCTGCCTGGAAAGACTAATGACAGAGAAATGGTTTTTATCCATATAGAACACTTAACCTCAATCCCAGATGATATCTAAATAAAGAAAAAAACTAGAAATGAATGTATGTCATATTCCTAGCCTCTACCAGGGAAAAAACATAAACCTGGTGCCTTAATTAGAGGAGATATTACAAAACCATCCACTCAACAGAGTATCTTTTCTTTCACTTGAGCATCATGTTGGAGATTCTCCATGTCATGTTTCATGTATGTCAAAAACAAAAAGAACTGAATCTAAGCAATACAATAACTCCCAGGAAGGCTTGTGAACAGAAGCAAGGTGCTTTCCATTCAAAGCACTGTTCTTTCCAATAAAGTTGGCTGTGGCAGCTCATAGTTTTACCAATTGTTAAAGTTCAGTAGTATGTTCCAAAGGGGCAGAAAAGAATAGGCAACATTGAAAACCTAGGAATTTTACTAATCTCATGTCAAAAAAATTTTTATATGAATTTATAAATAAAGAAAATAATGCTACTTTACAGCAGAGTACAGAAATGCTTGGCAAATTTCTTGGATTAAGGTTCACAAAATCCAAACCAGTAGCCATTCTGGACAAATAGCCTAGACCTTCACTCTGCAAATTAAAGAAATTCATAATCCAATCCATCATTCAAGAAATACCTCTATAACTGATAGTGACCCTAAGGGTTTGGAATACAAGAGTAAGATACACCATTCCATAGAATGCCCTGGGTCCTATGATGATCAAGAGAAATCCCTTAACCTGAGTCTTTACAGCTGCATTGATTACCTCAAACAGTGAAAATTCTGCACAGGAAGGGCTGAAGTCAAGCAAGTAATGAAATACATTAAGGAAATAAGGAACAATATTTATGGGAAAAAAATGATACCTATTAACTATTATTAATGAAGCAATACTCAAAGATGATAAAAAGTACTGGGGAAAAAAAATGAGTTTAAACAGACCTTTATATCAGAACAGTTTCCAAAAATTTGGAATCAAATCTGTAGAACCCCTAAGTTAGACTGTATAAAGTAAAATTCCCCCTCATGCACCCAAATAAACAGAACCCTAGGTTAGGATAGAGCATATATCTGTATTATAGTCTATACGTTTGTTATTACAAGCAACTGATTACTGGTTATTCAAATAACACTGTTAAAGACACTAGAAAACACATTATCAAATTTTAAAAATCAATTATTTCCTTCAAAAATTTCCCTAAATTTTTAGTGACATGTTAGGTAATTTCTCAGAAAGGTGTACATATAAAACACACAGTCCACATAGTCTCCCCCTACCTAGCACGTTTCCTGGAGGTACCTCCTCTAGATCTTCCAGTTCCCTGCCCATAAGAAGATACAGGTTTTCCAGCGTACAGCAGGCCATGTGAGGGACTGGGGGGAGATCATCCAGTGGGGCTGAGAAGCCTAATGGTACCTAGGTAAAATTTTTAAAAAATGATTAAAGACAAGTTAGGAGGCATATGAAAACTTTTACTGGCATCTCTAATTCCTTCTATTCATCAGTAAGATATGGCACCACAGCCACCTTTCATGTAAACCTGAAACATGCAAATTTGAAACTGTACAATGAAAGTCTCATATTATGCATAAAATTCTAAATACTACAACTTCTCAAAACTTAAAAACAACTGTCCAGATTCTCGCTTGATCATAGGCTTCAAGGCTAAGAAACAAATTCTGTTATAACTGGGAGTACATTCTTGCTGCTGGTATTGATGTGAACCATGCCATGCACTGGTTCTGGGACTATTCTGCTATTGTTTCAACACTCATTATTACTACAATAATTTAAATTGTTTTAATCTTATGATAATGTTCTTCAAACACTCAACAAGGGTCGGTGCTAATGCCTAGTAACACATGAAAATAACTAATAAAAATGTCACAGAAAAATCTAAACAATTGCTATATCATATGCTAAGTTGTTAATCCGGAAGAGAGCATACTGTGAAATATTAGGAACACTGATGAAAAGACATTACACACACACAGCAAAACTATGCTACAAGAATAACAGATTTAATGAGCTCCCCTATATCACATTTATTCTTAAGGAGTAACTGTTTTAAATGATTCAAGGTTTGAGCTGTATGAAGTCTTCAGCTTAACTACAAGTACCCTGAAAGTATTTCTATTAAAAACCAACATGTCTTTGGCAACCACAGGCCCAAGGTGCTTGGCTACTCACAAGAAGTGGGAAAAAAAAGTCTCAGATACAACATATACAAAGTTAACTAACATCACAAGCACAGAATGACAAGAAAGTAGTACACATAAGTAAGTTCATAAAGACTCAGAGCAAGGACAGTCTCACCTGTTTAGGTACACCTGCAAACTTAATAAAAATGATGACCTTTCCCACACATACTACATCTAAATGTGCATGTTCTGATATAATCACAACTCTGTAGCTCTAAAGATAGGTTGGAAAGAAATAAAAAATACAAGGATTGATAGAGAACAAGAGAATTATCCACAATTTGTCCACCTACTTAAAAACAGATGGATTATAATTAATAAGATAGCAAGGATGTACATATATGACTGCATGACTGATGTGATCCTAAAATTTGTATAATCAGAAAAATGACAGATTACACTTCATTTATGTATGATCTATCAAAATGTAAAAATGCATTCTACTGTCATGTACAGCTAATTAGAACAAAAAAATTTAAAAAAATAAAAATTTTAAAGAATAACAGCAAGGAGGCAGAGGCAAAAGATCAATATACAAAAGTTAATAGTATTTCCATAGACTGGCAGTAGACAGAATAATATATATTTTTTAAAACCAGTAACTTATAGAATAGCAACAAAATATGAGATAGCTACAAATAAATATAACAAAAGTAATTGAAAATCCTGATGGAGAAAACTAAAAAACTTGAATAAGAAACATTAAAAGTGACCTAACACATAAATGGATGGCAAGATGCTACACTGCAAAAAGATGATTCAGGCCAAATGAAATTTACAGTAATTCCAGTCAAAATTTCAACACAGCTTTTCACAGAACCTGAAAGCTCACTATAAACTTCATACCGAGTGGTGAGGAATAAACAAGACACAAGGAGAAACAAGGAGAAAGAGTTGGCCTTTTAGATGTCAAAACATTCAAATGAAGAGAACCCGAGAGACACAGTGACAGACAAGCAAAATTTCAAAAAGCAAGAAACGTAGTAGTTCAGAAAAAAGATCCATTTATGTGTGAAATTCGATTTATGATGAGTTGAATAAAGCAAATTAGTGGACAGAATGATGCCTGAACAATTGGTCATTTGGTAAATAAAGGAAATTGGATCCCTTCATACCATAAACAAACACTGGATTCAACATTTGAAAATATGAAAGGCAAAAATTAGAAGGAAAACATTTAGAAGGAAACACAGGAGAAAGTTTTGTGACTTCAATGTGGTTCTCATTCCAATTTTATTAAACAAGCTACAAAAAGCAAAACCCACAGAAGTAGTGTTTGATGAATTCAACTATACTAAAATTAAGAAGGTCTATCCATTAAAGGATAACAAACAGAGAAGACAAGACCCTAACTGGAGAAGAAATCTGCAAAACTTAAATTGATAAGAAATTACTATCTAGAATATACAAAAGACTTGTAAAACCCAGTGTTTTCTCAAAAGCAGTGTAGTAGAAAACAGGGAAATGACACTAAGAGATAACTTCACAGAAGAAAATATGATTGACCAACAGATGTAATTAAGAGTAACAAGGAAAATGTAAATTAAATCTACTATAAAGCACCATGTCATGCCCATCAGATTGGCAAAAATTAGAAGCTTAACAATGCCAAATTCTCATGAGGATACAGAACAAGTGGAACAGCTGAGCCATGCCAGGACATCATTCATGACTATGTAACTCCTGTTGGGAGTATAAATCAGAACTACTTTGAAAAACAGTTTAATCCAGGTATGGTGGTGCACACCTGTAATCCCAGTGCTGGGGAGGCTGAGGCCTTAAGCAACTTAGCATGACCCTGCCTCAAAATTAAAAATAAAAAAGGATGGGTTAAGCAACCATAGGTTCAATCCCTGGCACCAAAAAATAAAAATAAAAAATAAAGAGAGAGAGAGAGAGAGAGAATTTAGAATTATCTTAAGTCAAAGAATACCTAGGCAATTCCACTATAGGTATATTCCCTATATTCCCTGAATTTCTTGCAAAAATACACAAGAAGGTATGTATAAAAATAGTCAAGGTATTGTTTGTTTAGCAAAACCAAACAAACAAACAGCCCAAGCCCCACACAAATATATAGTGACAGGAAATCAGATAAACAAAATATGTATTTACATGATGGAACATTATGTACCACTGAACAATAAATGAACTACGGGAACAGGCATTAACAGAGTAATTTCTTAATATTAAGTAAAAAAAGGGTCACAGAAAAATAACTACATTAAAGAATTCATTTATGAGTCCGGCACAGTGGCGCATGCCTGTAATCCCAGAGGCTCAGGAGGCCAAGGCAGGAGAATCTTGAGTTCAAAGCCAGTCTCAGCAAAAGTGAGGTGCTAAGCAACTCAGGGAGACCCTGTCTCTAAATAAAATACAAATTAGGGTTGGGCATGTGGCTCAGTGGTAGAGTACCCCTGATTTTAATTCCTGGTACCTGCCCCACAAAAAAATCAATTTGTACAAAGTTCAAAACATGTGAAAGTAACATATTGTAATGGATTCTGTAGAAATGCAAATGTATGTTGTAGAACTATAAAGAAAAGAAAAACAAGAGAGGAAGTGGCCAGCAGACTAAAGGTGCCCTCCCTGTTTGGTACTTGCTTCCTGGTATTCACACCTTTCTATAATCTCCCCAAGTGTGAATGGGATCTGTGAGACTTGTTGCTAAATAATGGAATATTCCAAAGGAGATTGTACACCACTCCATGGCTATGTAACATCATACAAGACTGTCTTGTTGGTAGACTCATT
>JAJEJO010000165.1:213517-237879 GCA_020662805.1 Glaucomys volans
CAGAGGCTCAATGGCTTGATCAAACAAGCATTCAAGTTGGAAGTCTCCAAGGCAAGAAGCTGCAGGTGGCCTCTAGGAGGTAAGGGCAACTAATAGTTACAAAAAACTTGAGGCTTTCATTGCTTGCAGGTGCAGATATGAGTTCTGCAAACATTCTCCAGGTTCTGGAAAATGGATTCTTCTCCAGTCAATCCTCCAGCCTGGTCAACACTCTGACTAAAACTTTGTGGGACCCTGAGAAGATAGAGCTGAGCCATGCCTAGACTCCTATCATAAAGTCTGATATGATAAAATGTGTATAGTACCAAGCTGCTAAATTTGTTGTCATCTATAATATGCAGCGGTAGAAAAACAGTACAAAAGATCAACCTAAAATTCTGGGTAGGACTCATTTCTGGTCTAGGTCTGACATATTTTGCTTTTTTTTTTTTCTTTTTTAAGGTACATTGGAATTATATTTTATGCGGCTTTGATTACAAAACAAGAAGCCATTTGTTTTGTCAATTCATTTTATCATCCCTACTTGAGTCATTTGATACATAAGCAGCTGATTTCAACCTGTAACCCCACAAGAGCACACGAGGTTCAGAAAGTAAAATAGAGTGCTTATGAAATTTGTAATGCCCAATAAATCAGTGTTTCACTAAATACTTTCTTATCTGGACAATTTAGAGAGTAAAGAAAAAAATTATCAGTTAGTTGACCCCTACTAATAAACAATAAACATCAATAATGTCCATGCCAAGATGTTAAGATAATCATAAATAGGTTTGTATGCATGTTATCATACCACTTTCAAAATAAAATATAACCCTATAAAATATAACCCTTTACACACCAGGTGCTGTGCTCCACTCACAGCCTAGCAAGGACTGCTTAACTTCCGCACAGAATTGTGATCTCTTAAGTACTAAACTGCTAAAACTGATAGAATAAGCATTTAAGGCAAAGAAAAACTGATGGCAGAGACTTTTCTGCCACAGCTCCCTCCCTCTCTGGCTTTCAGCTTTCCTGGTTTACCCGCAGATAGGCTGCTCCCTGCTTAGAGAGGAGCTCATGTTTTCTGCTTCTGATGTTTTATGTTATCAACTGATGAGCTGCTTCCTATTGATCCTGATCCTGACTGGCTACCTGTTCTATTAGTATCTATGACCTTTAAAAATGTTCTGAGACGGTTCCAGTCTGTGGTCTCTTTCACTCCCTGGTTTAAGAATTTTTAGACACCAGCTGTCTAACAGCTTACAGACTCTCCCAGTGGACTTCTGGGACCCACCTACTATGTAGGTATACCCATCACCTGCTCATTCCCCATACTTTCGACCTTAGTCAACCTGTTTTTGGGGTCTCCACATTTCTTGAAGCTCTGCCATCATCTTGACTCCAGCATGACATCTACTCTTATCCATTCTGTCCTCTAGCTGCAAGGTGATAAGTGCCTTGAAGAGAAAAGCTTTATAATTCAATAAAGGCTGAAAAGTTGGTTCACATACTGGTGTGATTTCCTAAATGCTCAGAAGTGAGATATAATACCAGATGCTACCATGCAACAGAAGAAGAGATACAGGGATTTACTCAGGTATGCCTTTCTTCTAAGGCATCCAAAGAGGTATCAGACCCTTGAAACAATGTACTCATGTTTTATTTCCAATTCTTACCCTTTGCAAAAACTCAACAGGACTGTACTTGGGCCCCAAGACAAAAATTTTCTCTCCTCTTCGAGCTACACCACTGAATACACGAGCAAATGCAATAAAAGACTCTTGGTTGCTTCCCTCCTGGGGCACAGGATTAGTGGCCATACTGTCCACCTGTTGCTCATCACCTGCCAGGAACAAAGGGTAGTAAGTGCCAAAGTACTCTCTTTAATCCAAGAACTGCCTGAAAACACAGAGGAAATAGTGAATATATTTGGTCCAATTTCAGGAAATAAACACTAAGAAAGAAAAGAATATTGATAAAAGCTATAATTAAAGCTAAAAGCTCAGTGCTTAAGGATGAGTAACCTATGTTGAGCAACATATCAAATACTTGACACTAAAGCCTACTTAGGAAAGCTATACCTCTTGGCTCTTCTCCCTGTGGGCTTGTTTCTAGGGCATTCCCATCTTGGGTGGGCTCCACAGGTGCCTGCCCCTGTGCTGCAGCGAGCTTCTCTGCATGCCTCTGTCTTGCACGTTCACGTCTTTGAGCAATTTCTTCTTGAGTGAGAGGCCTACAGGACATCACAAATACGTTATCATCTGGCAACATAAAGCACCTCTTGGTTCATTAAAAAAGGGAAACAAGTTAGATGATTAGTTCCAACTGCCTTCCAGACTGAAGACCTCTCCAAGTTGTCCCCTAGCTGAAGCAATAGGAGAGAGGGCCCACCAGGTTCCCCAACAATGCTGCATCTCCAGCTAATTTGAACTTATGAACTGGCAGGCAAAAGTCCAAGTCCCAAAGTGGAGTTAAAGCACAAAAATAGCATGGATCTATTTTCAAACATCAGTATTCCTTCTGGAGGAGGAAAGGAAAAGGAAAAAGAAAGGGAACAAGTAACAGATACCAGAACTTCGAATATCCCAGTCAGAAACATGCACTAGGCCTCAGAATAAAATTGAGGTTTTCTCCCTAAGTGCAAACATGAATCTTCATATAGAATTGGAGTTCACAAGGAAGGGTTCCAGGTCAGGCCATGTCCTGGCAATTCAGCAGAACTAAAAGGGTAAATTAAAATGATTTGCCATTATGTTAGATCCAAGAGGTACCAAAATAGAAAAGGCAATGTGTAGGTGTATATATGTCTTTGTTGGGGGTTAGCCTGAAAGGTGTGTTAATTAAGCTATTTTCTCTAAAAAAAAAAGAGTTGTTCTCATGCCTGTGAGGACTCAGAGAAAGTGCTTAGAGCTTTAATACTAAAACGGTTTTTTGCAAAAGGTAAATTCCAATTGTTGTTGAATAACAATGGTCATTCTGTTTGGTAGTCTGGGTTTGGAAGGTAGAATTTAGGCAGGTGGTTGATACCCAGGATGTGGTTCCCTTTGTGTGGAGGTCCTCATGAACCACCTGCATGCTCAACACCAACACAGAGCAAAATCAATCCTGCCCTAAAGTTGGTAAAATCTGAACATCTTCCCCACTCTTCTCTGGGACTCAGCATTAAGACACCAGGATCATCCCTGGTCTCAACTTTATGTTGCACCTCTGAAAGTTGCCCTACTCTGCCTGGTCCCAACACTTTGTGCCTCTCTTCCCCACTGTCCCTCACCTTTCACATTATGATTCCTGCTTCACTACCTGATCTCTGAACTGACACTAGACTGACAGTCTCATCTCTCACCTTGACATGCCACCTTTTCCTCCTCTCTAAACACGGTGAAACCACAGGGACAGGCATTCAGCATGGGTACTTCTCATCTACCTTCTAATTGGCCACATACTCTTGGAGCACCTTGTCAAATGCACTAAGACCCTTCCAACTTTTTACTTCATGTGGGATAACTTGGAAGGTGATTGCTAAAATCACTGATAGTCCTCTTCAGATACATACAGCTAGACAGGACTTCCCATAGACCGAGACTCTAGTTCTATCTTCCTTACTAGCTGCCCCTCAGAATGGAAGAGAGCAGTTCTAGGTATTGACCCTTCTCATCAGACCCATCCCACTCCAGGTAACAGAGCTGTACAACAGGATAGAAACATAAGAGACTGATCCGTGACACTAGCCTGGTGAGATGTTGTACTCAGGCAACCAGAACTACTGGCACTGGAAAGACTGGCTATCAACACAAGAGACAAGCACCTCTTCATGGGAAACTCCCAATGTTAGAAGGTCTTTCAAATACAGGATGCATTTTGCTTCCTCACAATTGGTTGGCATGGCTGCTGTTCTGTCCTCTGGAGCAGTTCTCTCCTTCCCCTTTCCTTGGAGTCATCTGCCCTCAATCCCTTCCCCTCACCCTTCTCTTCCCCAGGTTAACCCCTTCAGTTATTCCTTCAACCAGGCTTCAGACAACTGTCCTTATTTCTAGATTTTTGCTAAAAACTTAAGAATAAATGAAAAGTATGAATTATAATATCCATGCATTAGGAGGAACAGATATCTGAGGCACCTGCTAGCATCAGAAGAGAAATGTTGTTTCTGATAGGCTTAACATGGATCCAGACCTTGTGCTAATCACTTTAAATAGGTTACAGCATACAAATTCCTCAACAATTACATAAAATACACATTCTATCCCATTTTACATAAGAGAAAATGGATAATTAGAATATTTAAGTAATATGACCCAAAGTCAGATTATGAAATGGAGGAGTCAGGATTTTAATCTAGATCTGCTTGGCTCCAAATCCTATGCTTATTATCATCAAGCTGTGTCTTCCAATTAGAAGGAATTAAGATGATAAAAATCACCATTTTAATTGTGATTTTTGACTTTGGTTAGAAAGGAAGTGTACTTTTCACCTTCACCTCATATTTTAAATTTTCATCTACCTAACTGCATAACATGATCTGGAATAAATAGGCATTTATAGTCATTAGTTAGCATCAAAAGCACAGATAGGTACTATTGTCTTTCTACACAGTTATCCATCCATCCAGTTAAAACCTGCTATGTGCCACACACTGTGTGTGTACTAGGAACAGAGGTAGAGGGGAGCAAGCAAACAGAAGGGAAGTCAACAAGGATTTATAAAATGTGTCCTCTGTACATCTAATATTTGTTGTTTAAAACAAAGAGGAATTTACTTAGAGGAAAACAGGGCTCTGTTAGTAAGGAAACAGCTGCAGGTGGTGGGTTATCTGGGCCATAGTTTAACTACCATGAATGACACTCCTTTATTTATTTATTTATTTATTTATTTATTTATTTTTTGTGGTGTTGGGGATTGAACCCAGAGCCTTATGCTTGCAAGGCAAGCACTCTACCAACTGGGCTATGTCCCCAGCCCTTGTATGACACTTCTTGAAGAGACTAGAACTGAAGGATACCAGAGGTGAGAACGTTGATGGGAAATTCAAATGTTAGGTTGGGAGATGAATCTGGAGGTGAAAGGAAAAGAATTCAACTTCAGAATTCCCTAACAGTGGTCATGCTCTGGCCTCTGTGGCACTGGTCAAGAGACAGAAGAATCTCAGAAAAAGGGCTGGTGAGGGGTTGGTAGAAGTCAGTACCAAAGGTCACCACCCTACCAAGTAGCTGAAATGAAGGAGAGCAGGTGACCAAAAAGAAAAGTGACATCTGTTTGAAGATGTGTAAAGGGACAGATGGGTGAGGAAGGTGAGAATACACGGTTAAGAGAATAATTCTATAAAATGAGCCCACTGTACTGACCCCTCCGTAGGCTTCCTTTGCCAAAAAGTAATCTGCCTGCAGCCCCGCCTGGCCTGAGGGGACAGGATATATCACATTCCTCAGCGAACTGAGGCAGGGGGCTAAGGTCTGGCAGACAATGTAAATAATGAATGATAGGGGTTAGAGAGGATGACAGCTGGTTATCAAAGAAAAGACAATGGGTTCCTAAGAGCTAGCCTCTAGGATCCCACAACCCCTCACTCCACCCCACAATGAGTTGCTAATGATTACCCCAAAGTTCCTGCTCCTTCCTGCCCTCAGGCAGAAGAAAGAGAAGGTGGGGCTTCTGGGATCTATAAGAGCCAGAAACACCAACTCTCACGGACACCTTCTCTGGACACCCTTCTCTTTGGAGAAGTTGGCTGTTCCTGTCTCTTTTGTAAATAAAACTTGCTTTCTAGGCTCATATCAGCATTTCTCAGGTGTTTAATCTTCAACACCAGGGCAATAAGGGCCTGTTCCTGATCTCCAAGACCCATTTCAATGGCACTTTGTTACTAGAAGATGATTTCCAAGAAGGAAGAAAAAGCAACACATAGACTCAGGGACACAGGGGGCAGGGACTTCCTGGAAAACTCCAAACAGAATGTCACTTAACAGGTACTTATCATTAGACTGAGAATTCAATAAGAATTTCATATAAACTGGACTTTAGAGTAGCAAAAGCAGATTTAGGGAACTGAAAAGTCATAGGTATGACTGAGGGCAGACTCTCCACAGTAAAGTGAACAACCACTGACCTTAAAGCTAAACAGGTCTAGATTCAAATACATCTTTGGCCTCCTTGTGGCTATGTGATCTGAAGCACATAGCTCCTCACAAGTCAAACTGAAGCACCAGATACTTCTTCCATTGCAGAATTGTTAGATGTAAACAGCATAATCAATGGCATCATGGGAATATTATAATAGCTTCTTACTGCAGCTAATTATTAGTGTTATCATCATTAGTTACAAGATGGGGGAGTAAGACTTGGAATGCTGAGGAGTACTAGAATCCTCTCAAGGAGTGACAATTACAATCTTTCATGTCACTGTTACTTGAATGATTCCCACACAGCCCAGAGTACATGTGGACAGTACAGAAAAGGCACTTCCAAGCAACTATATGTGAGTGTCTTCATTTCAGAGACCAAAATCCTGCCTAGTAAGTTATATGAATCAGTATTAAAACATTCCTTATAAGGGGCAGGTTCTGCTTCCAGTAATGGCTGACCTGTGGCTTCTGCCCAGTGCTCCTACTGAGAATAACTAGGTAAGATGAATAAATTAACAAAAAACAAAAAAAAAAAGAAGAAGAAGAGGACTGACAGTATCAAAGAGTGAACAAAGAACTGAGAATTTCAGGGTCAGGATTTCAAAAGAGGGAAGCAAAGACTAAAGAGCACCTTCCTTGCTGCTGCTTTTCTGCTGAGAAGAATTTGGCACATCTGAACAACAAAGAATCTGAAGAGAAATATTGAAGGCTTTCTTTGAAAGACTGGAAAGGAGAGAAGAATGCCTGCTATCACCACTTCTAAATGATGCACTGGAGGTCCCAGCCAGTAAAGAAAGAAAGATGAAGAAACAACACTGTCATCATTTGTGGTTAAAATGATTATATGTGGAAAAATTCAAAGAATATAAATGAAACACTGGAATACATGAATTAAGAGAGTAACTGAATACAAGATCAAGGTACAGAAATCATCTATAATCCTAAATATCGAAAACAAACCAACAGAAAATGAAAGTTTACAAAAAGAAGACATTTTTCATTACATTAAAAACCATTATGTGGAGGGAAATGAGAGGGGGAGAGATGGGGGTATGCAAATGGTGGAATGAGACAGGCATCATTACCCTATGTACATGTATGATTAATAATAATGGTATGAATGTACATCATGCACAACCATAGAAATGAAAATTTGTACCCCACATGTGTACAATGAATCAAAATGAAGTCTGTAAAAATAATAATAATAATAATAATAATAACAACAACAACAACATCATCTAACCAGGTCAGTGGTGCCAGCAATTCAGGAGGCTGAGGCAGGAGGATCACAAGTCCAAGGCCAGCCTCAGCAATTTAGTGACACCCTGTCTCAAAAATAAAAAGGACCAAGGATGCAGGTCAATGGTACAGTGCCCCTGGATTCAATCCCCAGCACTACCTCCCCCCAAAATGTAATATGCAACAATACTTCTAAATAAATATGTATAATACTAGCTAGAAAACTATAAAGTAAAGAAAATCTACATAAATGGAGGCTACACCTCATTCACAGACTGAAATTTTCAGTGTTAAAAGGTATCGATTCTTTTCCAATGGAGCTCTAATTAATAGCAATCCTTTCAAAATTCCAACATGGGCACATGCAGATTGACAAGCTTGATCCCAAAATTTACCTACAAATGCTAAGGGCCAAGAATAACCAACAATCTTGAAGAGACAGTAAGTTATTAAAATTATAGCAATTAAAGAAAGTAAGCAAATAACTAAATTAACAAGATGAAACTATAGTAATTAAAATAGTGTGGTCTTGGCCAGAGACAGACAGACCAGTAGCACAGAAGAGAAAATCCTGAAACAATCTCACACATATATAGATACTTACAACAAAAGTGATACAGTTAAGCATTGAGTAAAGAACAGTCTTCCATCAAACCAGGGAGAAATCTTTAAGCCTTTGTGGGTGTCCCATCACCGCATCTCTTAACTTTATTTTCAATGTATATCACCACTGATCTACACTGAAGGAAAATAGTAGTCTGCTGCCTCTGACTTGATATATATAACATAATCGAAATGAAAATGGTGTATGTCCCCACATTTTAAAAGTAATAAAATTTACATGATAAAAAACCCTACCTAGAAGAAAGAAAAGAGCAAAGTAATGATGATGACCTTATCTGATGATGTTTGTTACTGTATTATTATACAAAACAATTATTAAAATTGATGTTGGTTAAATAATGGATAACAAAAATAAAATCAGTAGAACAACCTTATGGAACAGAATTGATAGCACTTGCAGAAATATCCTAAAATCTGCAAAACATGAATTTTTAAGAAAAATATTCACAGAAAATGTAACTACTAGTGAAGGCATAATAATACTATTATTCCTCAGGAAGAAAATGAAGAGCAGAATTTAAATTTAAAGTGATATAAATTTAAAATGATATAAATATTTAAAGTGATATAAATTTAAAGTGATAAAAGTGATATAAAGTGATAAAGTGATATAAATACATGTATTTGAAATCTCAGGAGTACATTTCCTAATTCTCCAATAATCCCTAGGAGTGAGTCTATTATAATCTCTGAGATACTCCTAGCAGCCAAAAAAACCCTTATATGGGTTTATCTCCTGGGATATGAAAAAATTTCTGCAATAGATCACATTGAAATGTCACTTCGGAATAGCCTAGATACATAATTGTACATTCATTCATTCATTCAACTATTTACTTATTAATTTAGCAACTCACCTGCTTACCCATTCATTGACCTACTTGTTTCTTCATTCCAATACTCATTCATTCTTTCTTCATTCACTCATTTATCTATTTCTTCACTTATTCTCAGGACAAAAATTACTAAAGCCTCCTCTTCACTACGGAGGTACTAGAAAATAAACCACTTTCTCTTGAAGGATAAACAGAATTTTACCAAAAAAAAAGAGGCCTTCCAAGATGGAGGTACAGCATAAGCAAAGATATAGAATTTGTTCAGGGAATAGCATAAAATACTACAGAAACAGAAAAATAAAAATCTAGTTAAAATCGTGGTATGGGGTCAGGTCTCGATGCGTCAAGTTTACTGCACAGGCTGGTGATCCTGAAACTTCAGACAATCACAAATTACCTTCACGACTTCTGCTAGATCTACCTATTATTTACTTGTTGTTTCATTTTATTTAATTGGGCACAACATTTACTTCATTTACTTCATTAAGATTTACTTCGTCAACCAGGCACAATGAAGGCACATGCCTTATAATCCCAGTGGCTCAGGAGGCTGAGGCAGGAGGATCGTAAGTTCAAAACCAGCCTCAGCAAAATGAGATGCTAAGCAACTCAGTGAGACACTGGCTCTAAATAAAAATATAAAATAGGGCTGGGGATGTGGTTCAGTGATTGAGTGCTCCTGAGTTCAATCCCTGGTACCAAAAAAAAGATTAACTTCATCAAATCTTAAAATCTCATTTTATAAAAAGAAAAGCTAGATCACTTGACATACATGAGCAAGAGACACAAATACATATTAAAATAAATAAGACACAAATACCCATTAAAATATGTTATTAAATAAAAACTTGTTTTCCTAAGTGCCACTGAAGTCATCACCAACCACATATTTCACATTTTAGGCAAAACTGCTCAAGGCAATGAGAATCACTAGACATTTTTAAGCAGCAGATCTAAATCTTCATAGTTGAATCTTGGATCATTCTGAAATTAGGATGACAAATGGGTTGGCAGAACTCAAGAATGGACAGGGGAACCTGCATCTGCATGGTGATAACTGTAATAGTTCCCATGAGATATGATCAGGCTCTAACTAGTGGGGCAGGCAGAAGAGATGGGAAGGAGAGGAACACACGCAGAAAACAGATGATGTAGAAGGCACAGATTCCCCAACTTTGGAACTCATCTCCACACCTGCCACCTCTGCACATATAGAATACACACACACACACAGAAGCAAAGGTGATCACACATTAAGGTAGAAAGACAAACAAGACAAGGCAGGCTTAGGTTATATCTTGTCTGACACAGTCAATAAAAGTTAACTGTTGTCACTACTACTATTACTGCTCTACACATCTGCATCAGATCAAATAAAGACTCCAAAGCTGATTTTGACAGCTTTCTCTTAACAGAGATATCCCAAAAGCATTCACGACTATACAAATTGTACGTTAACCTAGTACTGGCTCAATTTCAGTGCTGGGATGGGAAGGAAAGGCATTATCTGTGCCTTTTCACTACACCAACAATATCCCACTATATACATGCCTTTCCCCAGCCCATATCCCACTGTTCTTACCTTGGCTTATTCTGAGGTAAGGCCTTGGCATCAACTGCAAACATTTTGGAAACAAAGATAATAACTGGAGCAGTATCCTCAGTGCCACATTTCATAAAAGCTAAACAAACACGAAGCAAAAATGTCACTATTTTTTCCCATTATTTAAAAAAAAAAGATTTTTCTGGAAAAAAGATTTTAAAATATAGCATCACCTAAATACATAACTTTAAACAACTATGATAAATATTCTATTTAGAAAGATTGCTAGAAAAGAATAGAGCGAGAGCAACAGAATTGGCAGAGATTAAGAAAGAACAGCAAAACTGACAGTGTGGGAGTTTGGGAGGGCTCCCACATCAGCACTAAAGCTATGGAGTGGGGTTGAAGACCACTGTAAGCCACGGACTAATGTTTCCCTATATTTGGTAGAGAAGGGATAGAATTAAGGAACATTACCAAAGAGGAAGAGTCAATAAGATAGTTTGTTAAAAAAAAAAAATAAAAATCAACAGCTTTTCCAATCCCTCACAATAACAAGTTAAAAAATAGACAAAAAACAACATATCATGGTAGTAACAAAAAAGCTCAGAAATAAATTAAGATTCAATACTATATAGATGACCATTCTTTTAAAATATATAAAGTTTAATGCAATTTCATGTCAACATAGTGTCATTTATAAACCTATACTGAGGCACAAAATCATTGGTAATATTAAAAAAAATCACCCCCATATCAATATAATTTATATACAAAGAATTCAACAGACAAAAAATCAAACAAAAAATTACAGGAAGTAAGAATTAAACACATATCACAAGTCTTGTGAGCAAACCTTTGAAAGGTTTTAAGGAGCAGAGTGATATGGCAACCTACATTTTAACAGGATCACTCTGTCTATAGTAGAGAGAAAAAACTAAAGGGAATCAAGGGCAGAAGCAGGGACATTAGTTAGAATACTAATACAATAACCAGGTGAGAGAGGATGGTTGCTTGGCCCAAACAGACAGAAGTGGGACTAGTAGGAATAGTGGGAAGTAGTCAGATTCTGATATAATTCAAAGGAACAATTGACATATTTGCTGATAGACTAGATAGTCTATATCTGTCTAGATGGACCAAACAGATGTGAGGTAAAACATAAGAGCCACAAATGACTCCAAGGTTTTTGGACTAAGAAAATGAAAGGATGAGAACACCTCCAACTGAGATGGAAATAATGAGGACCAGCAAGTTTGGGAATGAGATAAAAGACAAGTTTGGAATACGTTAAGTTTGAGATGCTTTGTAGACAGCTAAAGCAGAGAGAGGGAGTATGCTAAATGCATATATGAGTCTAGAGTTCAGAGAACAGATGTACATGCAGATACAGATGTGAGAAACCATTGTCCTTTAAAGCCTTGAGAATGGATGAGATCACCAAGAGAGGGATTTCAGATAAAATATTTGAGGTTAAAAAAAAAAAAAAAAACAAGTCTTGCTTGGGATACCCCATAGTTAGGAAGTCAAGGACATAGAAAGGAACCAGAAAAAGAGATTAAGATTGAACCACAGAAGAGATTAAGGGAGACAGGGAAATGAGTAGAAGCATGTGGAAGTTTGGAAGTCAAGGGAAGAAAGAGTTCCAAAGAGAAAGGAGTGATCAACTGTGATAGCTCTGGTCAGATGAAGACTATGACCTGGACATTAGATTTAACAAAGTGAGCCTAGTGTGTGGTGCATGCCTGTAATCCTGTTACTAAGGAGGCTGAGGCAGGAGTATAAAAACATTTGAGAGGCTGGGGTTATAGCTCAGTGGTAGAGCACTTGCCTAGCACAATGAAAGCACTGGGTTCAATTCTTAGCACCACATGAAAAAGAAATAAAAAATATAAAGTTTAAAAAATGCTTTAAAAAAATGAGGCCAGACTAGGCAAATAAGACTCTTAACTCAAAATGAAAAAACAAAAAATAAAAAGGGCTAGGGATGCTTCTCAGTGGTATACCACCCCTGGGTTTATGGTCCCAATAACAGCAGTGGAATGGTTTCCGGTCAGCACTTACAAATTCAACAGAATGGAAAGAAAAGAATTGGAGTCCATGAATATATACAAATGAATTTCACTGTACCTACAGAGCTGGAAAAAGAACTTATTTCATGGGGAGGGTATGTCCAGAGTATCTACTGAAAAGCAGTCTCTGGACTCATTTTGTGTGTGACCCTATGGACACAGCAAAGGCAGCACAGGAAACATTCCTGGGTATTTAAGAAATGAGATCAAAGCAGGAGGAAAGAGTCTCAGAATCTGGTTGCCCCCTTGTTGAGCAAAATGGCTACTGTGAAACTGAAACTTTGGGGGCGGGGGAATAAAACCGGTGAAATTGTCATTTGTGGAATTGGACATTTGACAAACTGTCCATTTTGTAAACTGCCATTGAGCAAATTGGTCTAGAGCAGCCTGGACTGAGGTCAATCAGTGGCATGATACATTACAACATGTTCATCTCTGCCTCACCTGCTTTCAGAGCTTGAGTTTCCGGGGGAAGAGAGTCAAATGTTTGCGATCCCGTGCACATCAGTTTCTCCACTCTCTCAGCTGTAATATCAAGGGGACTAGGAAGTTTCTGACACACCATAGCTGAAGTCTGTGGTTAAGGACTCAGAAGTATGGGCCAATGCCAGGGCAAAGATTAACAGTATGCACTAAATACCAAAGTAACAATGAAATGCCTGGGCTATAAAGCAACACAGATATATGAATCACATCTCAAAGTATGGTTTCAAGGAGCTCATGGACTTTTTAAAGCTCAGGCAGGAGTCTCACATCAAATATTCTCAATAGCAGCCAATGGAATAAATGATAACAGAGGTTGGTATGTGGGCTAACTTTGACCTTGAAATGAAACAGTAATCTACCATCCACATTATCTATCTTTATTTAAATCTTAGTGCAATTATTTTATTACAATTCTTACTTAAAAATTCGTTTGAAAAAGAATACTCAGTATTAACATTAAACAGCATTAGTATATCAATTTTTAAACTAACAAATACAGTTTCACAATAGACCACTAGATAAGCAAAGACATTACTTAGAATGTGCTATTTCTAGAGGATTATCTCATTACAAATAAAAGTGTTCTTTTTCTTGTTTTATCAAAACTACTTCATTTAAAAACATTAAAATAAAGGATACCAAGAACAGTATGAGAGATAGGTAGCCACTGACTGCAAATGGCATTGATCTGAACTTTAGGATCTGAATGGCGTGCCTCCCGAGCTCCAATTTTTAATCCTAAAGAAGTCACTATTTTATCAATTTTTTCTTTGTCCCTATAATAAACATAAGATAGGGAGTATATATAGATATTAATGAGTAGTAGCAAATGACACCTGACATTATTTGACTTTTTTTTCCTCCTACCACGTAACTTTTTCAATAAAAGCTTAAACTGACTGAGGGGATCCTACTCTCACACTTTCAAATTAACTTTTAAAACTTCTCATGGAGCACCATTCTACAATGTCCTACAACAAACTATGCTAATTGATAAAGCAGTTTTACAAATGAATGCTAAAAAGTCATTACTCTAACCCCTGAATAACTTAGAAGATAATTTACAAAAGCCAGCTTTCCCACCCACTTGTACCAGGCAAGTTACTTCCAAAATTCCCCATTGATGATCCTCGATATCAAGCATCTTTTGTACTAGGAATTACTATTTTTTAAATCTGTTTATAAAAAAAGGCCTAATGCTCCTTTTCATCCTTTTATTGCTTTACCTCGGCACTCTATAAAATATTACTGTTCTGCCTTCCCTCTGTCATCCTTTACTTTAGTTACATGTGCTCCTTTAATTGTTTTTGAGCTCTAATCAACTGGTCTGTAAAGGCTCTGTTCTCTGTCTCCATCTAACTCAGATTTCCAAAGTGTAACTCATCAAACTGGAAAGTGATGAGTTACACTGCCCAAAGATAAACAATTTTACAACAACAGTCTTACTTTTTCAAGACAGCATCATACAAACTCCATATATTTTCCAGGATCAACTGTACAAATAAAGGTTTCTTTCCTTTGGCCTGCATAAAAGAATACATTGACTTAAGTTCTCGAAAATTCACTGGGCATTTACGTATTTGTTTGCAACATGTTTTACTATCAACATGTCCCATTTCTACCAAAAAATATTTATTTAACAGTATAGATGAAAGCAGTTATAAGAATGACCTAAAGAATCAATAATACCCAATCATAACCCATCATTCCCTTTCTCCAGGAATAAGAGATTTCAAAAACAATGTGGCCATTTGGGGATGGATCACTGTTGCTGCCTCACCACTACCATCAAAGAAACACACATAACATCCAAGCTGAGAGCTAAAACTTAAATCTGCATGAGCAGGGTCTTTCTAGGGACTTTGATGTAAAGTATTTTGAAGGAAATATAAACTGTTCTCAAACATATGAACAAGGACAGAAAAGTTTTTTAAAACCTTCCAAATCTACTACTTCTCTTACCAAACTACACAAAAAGCGAATAGCCCCAGAGTACCCTGAGGCAAAAACTCTCACATATACATGAGATAGAAATGATACCTCCTTTCTCAAGAGCAACTGGCTATAGTATTCAGAAATAGGATGTCATTGCCTTTTTAAATACCTAGTTGTAAAAAGTCATCATGAAAACCTAAACATTTATGCACAAAAATATCTGTCATAGTTTTATGTACAATATGAAAACATTTGGGGGAAAAAACCTGTCCAATCTTAGGAGAGTGATTACACAAATGATGCCCTCAAAAAATAATAATAGGGAGCTTATTATATGACAAAAGCTGTTCTAAAGAGTTTATTTGGATTCTTTCATATAATCATCCTAACTATCCTATGAAATAAAAACTATTATCTGAATTTTACAGGTGAGAAAACTCAGAAAAAGTCACAGAGCCATTAAGTGGGGGAGACAATATTCAAACATTCTTTCTCAAGCCATGTTCTTCCCATGTAACTATATTCTTTCCCTTTTAATACAATGTTTATAAAAAGCTTTTTATGGCAAAGGAGATGTTCATGATGTGACATTAAAAAACAAAAAAGGCAGCTAGCTACATTATATAAACGGTTTAATCTCAACCAAGGGTTGTATATATCTATCCAAAAAAAGTGAAAGAAATTAAAACCTTGTCATAAGCACTGTTGGCCTCTGACTTTTTCTTCTCTATGGCTTTACATCTGTGAACACTTTTTAAAGGAATATATTTGATTTTCAATGAGAAAAAATTTGTAAAATCCTGAAGTTTACATTAAAATGTAAAGCTTCAAGAAAAATACCCATTGAGGCTATATGCCCCATAATAGTCCTAAATCACCTCTATAGATAGAGGTGTGGTTTACAGAAATACCTTTCTCTTCCCATCTGTACTGCCTGGTAGCCTCTGCTGTGAGTAGAAATATAGTGTGGATCACACAGTGATGTCTAGAAGAGACATCTCTGGAGACACACAAACACACAATGCAAAGTATGTGTCGTGAAGGGCTAAGATATGATATTTCTGATATTCTAAAAAAAAAGAAAAAACAAAAGCAGTTTTTTCCTATCTGTTTATTTATTTAGAGAAAATAGAAAGGATCTTGCTATATTGCCCAGACTGTTCTTGAGCTCTTGGACTCAAGCAATCCTCCTGTTTCAGCCTCCCAATTAGCTGGGACTACTAGCATATATCACCAGGTCCACCTTGCTCACTCACCTCACCATAGACAAGGACTAAGGACTTTATACAAATTAATACTTGCATATAAGACTCATAAACTGCTCCCATTTACATAGAGTAAAAAGTCCCCCATGGACTAGTCTGCATAAACTAAAGTTACAGATGTTACAGTACTAGTTTTCTCTGACCAACATTCCAAAGAGACATATACCATATTACCTGATCAACCTTCATGATTTTCTTAGCCTTCATATTTATATAATAATCTCCCCACAAAGTTTTCAAAAGAACTTCCTTTTTGATGCCAATTTTTTTGCTATAGATTTTGGCAAAGTGCTCAATTCTGAAAGAAAACCAAGAATTATGTTATTAGTAACAAAATAACAAGCACTAGCATAGCTTACATGAGTGTTTCTGTGTCAGGAGCTATTTAAAGTTCTTTACATGTATTATTCAATCATTTTAACCATCCTACAAATTTCCCCCATTTTACAGAAAAGGATAATGATGCACAAAGGTATCACGCAGGTAATGAGTGAATTTGGGATTCAAACCCAAGCAGTCTGACTCTAGACCCCATGTTCTGTTCAATACTCTCTACATTCATATGAATTAAAATTCAAGCTATAGTGCCCTCTCTTAATTTTTCACTGGTAAAATAAAATAAAAGGAACAAAGGCCAAGGAAATGTAGACTCCAACTGTTCACCACAACTATGCCAACAACAGAACAATATTTCCTGTCTCCATAGCTATAAATGGTGGCTGCTCACAAAGGAAATAAACTCTAGAGATGGAACCTGCCAAAACAAGTTTATGAGCACTCTGTATTAATGAAAAACATAGGTACACTTACTTCACTCTTTATCATCCCTTAGAGAAACCACCTACTACCACAGACTCCATCCATGGGACAGCAGTCTACCAACAATAAGGGTGATCTTGTAAGTATTGCACTGTTTGGATAAAAGACCTAGGAAACACCTAATTTTCAAAAAACAATATATTTAATCCAAGGTTTAAGTCTAGAACTCTCAAAGTACCAGCATCTTAAAAGATGCCTGCTCAGGGACAAGGCAAGAATACCTTCCCTCACCACTCCTTTTCACCACTATACTGGAAGAAAATGAAATAAAACTACTAATTATGAGGGAAGGAATATAACTATCTTTATTTGCAGATGACATGATCATTTATGTAGAAAACCCAAAAGAATCAACAACACTACTGTTGTAACTAATAAGCAATTATAGTAAGGCTGCATACAAAGTTAATATAAAAAAGTCATCACTCTCCTATCTACCAGCAATGAACAAATACAATGTGAAATTATAAACATAATATCACTTACATAAAACCCCCAAAATGAAATATTAAGGTCTAAATATAACAAAATATGTATAAGATCTGTATGAGGAAAATTACAAAACTCTAATGAAAGAAATCAAAGAAATAAGTGGAGAAATTCTATGTTCATGGATAGAAAACTTCAATAATGTCAAATGTCAGTTTTTCCCAAGTTAATCTTTAGATCCAATGCAATCTCATTCAAACTCTCAACAAGTGATTTTGTAAATAATAAACTGATTTTAAAGTATATTTAGGGAGGCAAAAGACCCAGAATGACCAATGTGATGTTGAAGGAAAAGAGTAAAATTGGAGAGACTAACAATACCAAACTTCAAGACTTACTATAAAGCTAAAGTAAACAAGACAGTGTGGTACTGGTAAAAGAAGAGCCAAATAGATTAATGGAACAAAATTGCTCAAAAATAGACCCACAAAAATAGAGTCAACTGATCTTTGCAATGAGGTGAAGACAATATAATGGAGAGGCTTCTACAAATGATACTAGAACAATAATATGCAGAAAAGAAAAACCACAGCAATACGCAAAAAAAAAAGTTTAGATACAAGCCATACACTTCACAAAATTAACTCAAGACTGCTCATAAACTTAGGTGTAAAAAACATAACACTGTAAAACTCCTGGAAGATGACATAGAGAAAAAATTAGATAACTTTGGGAATGATGATGACTTAGACATAATCCATGAAAGGAAGAACTGATAATATATACTTCATTAAAATTTAAAACTTCTTTTCTGTAGAAGACACTGTTAAGAGATGAGAAGACAAGACACAGAGTTAAGAAAATATTTGCAGAATGCAGACCTGATAAAGGACTATTATTCAAAACAAGCAAAAAGTCTTAACACTTAGCAATAAGAAAACAAAAAACGACTAATAACAGGTCAAAGATTTTAACAGACATCTAATTAAAGAAGACATGTAGATGGCAAATAAGCACATGCCATCAGGGAAATGCCAATTAAAACAATAATGAGACTAGCCAGGCACCAGAACAATGATAACACCAAATGCTGGCAAAGATGTGGAACAAGAAGAATTCCATTTATTGCTGGTGGGGATGCAACACAGTGTAGCCACTTTGGAAGACAGTTTGGCAGTTTCTTACAAAAAAATTTTTTTAAATCTTCTTCACCATATGACACAGCAACCATGATCCATGTTACTTACCCAGTGACATAAGTTGAAAATTTACATCCACAAAACACTTACATGTGGATGTCTGTAGCTGTTCAATTCCTATTTGTCAAAACTTGAGAGCAACCAGGGAATCCTTTAGGTAAGTAAATGGATAAGCTGGTATAAGCAGACAATAGGATATTCTTCAGCACTAAGAAGAAATGAGCCATGGAACGACATGGAGGCAATTTAAATGCATATAACTAAGTGAAAGATGTCAATCTGAAAGGCTACATACTGTTGATTCCAAACATGTGGCATTCAGGAAAAGTTGAACTATGGAAAGATTAAAAATATCAGTGGATGCCAGAAGCTGGGGGGGGAGGGAAGGACAAATAGGTGGCACATGACAGATTTTTAGAGAAGTAAAACTATTTTGTATGATACTATACTGGTGGATACACCATTATACATTTGTTCAAACCCACAAAATGTGCACCACAAGATTAACAAAGCTTAATGGGATCTCTAGGTGAATATGATGTACAAATGTAGATTAAACTTTTGCAACAAACATACATACTGAAGGATTATGATAACAGTGAACTAATAAATGTTGGGGGCAAGAATGGGAAATCTGTGTATCTTCCTCTCACTTTTATATTGTGAACCTAAAACAGCTATAAAACACATATTTAAAAAGAAAGGGGGGGTGGGGAAACACCTGTCATGTTCTTCACTGCAGAAGGAATCCAATATTAGCACCCTGTAGACAATTCTTTACAGTTCAGCCAGGAAGTATGGTATTACTGAAACCCAAGTGTACAGGACAACTGAGTTAAATCCCATTAGTGATACTCTCAAGAAGCTACAGAAGATTGATTCCCAAGTATTTTAATTTTCTTGAGGCTATTACGAATGGGGTAGCTTTCATAATTTCTCTTTCAGAGGGTTCATCACTTATGAATAAAAATACATTCAATTTATGGGTGTTGATTTTGTATCCTGCTACTTCACTAAATTCATTTATGAGTTCTAGAAGTTTTCTGAGGGAATTTTTTGGCTCCTCTAAATATAGAATCATGTCATTGGCAAATAGTGATAATTTGAGTTCTTCTTTTCCTATTTGTACCCCTTTAATTTCTTTGTTCTGTCTAATTGCTCTGGTTAGAGTTTCAAGGATGATGTTGAATAGAAGTGATGAAAGAGGGCATCCCTGACTTGTTACAGTTTTTAGGGGGAATGCTTTCAGTTTTTCTCCATTTAGAATGATGTTGCCCGGGGGCTTAGCATAGATAGCCTTTACAATGTTGAGAATTAAAAACTGCACCATGATCAACACAGGATTTTGACAGGCAGTCTGCTATCCTTCACAGGAAGCTGCAGTTCCAATCCAAAAGCTGGACTGGATCTGTAGATCTCCATGGAAGGAGACAATAGTAGGCTGCCACTGTGGTCTGAATTCTGAAACACACTCTCCAATCTAATTTTCTCAGAGCCCCCTGTTCTTAAGGAGGGAGGCTTGTTAGAGTTTTGATGCATAAAACGGAAACTATTATCTTCACACTGGCAACATGGTTCTAATCTCAAATAGTTAAAACTAGAGATAAATGACTGGGAGATTTAGCACATCAAACATGCAATGTTTTCATATCTTTTGAATTTTTTTTTTTGCCTGATATAGGACAAATTTTTGTGTATCCTTCATTGAGACTCCAAATTTTGACTTTAATTATACTATCCATATGGCTTATTTCTGTGACCTTAATCTGTTAATAGTTCGCCAGTAATGTAAAATTTGGGGGGAGTAAAATCTCCCCCAAAGCACATGCTTGTAGAGTTCTACTCATAACTCTATTTTTGTCTTATGAATTTTATTATAGTCAATACAGAATTATCTCATCACTATTGAAATGTGTCAATTATCCAAATAAAAATGATCCTTATGCCATAATCCACTTGTCACAAACTCTATTATTAATATTGCCAAACCTATTTTCTTTTTGTTCACATTTGATTGACTAATCTAGGTCAAAGTTTTGGTGTTTACCCCTGTCCATTATGCTTTTTTCTCTTGTATACTATAAACTTCTGGACTTAAAAAAAATCTTTCTTTTAAAATATTTTATCTTTAATGAGATTAATTTATCTTTAATTTTATCTTTAATATCTTTAATATTTTATCTTTAAAGATAAAATATTAAAGATATTAAATTTTAATTTTAAATTTTAAAATTTAAATTTAAATTTTATCTTTAATATATTTAATATTTTATCTTTAAAGATAAAATATTTTATCTTTAAATATTTTATTTAATGAGGGATTTCACACATTTATTGTCAAAACTATTAGGATTAGCTGGATTTCTTTAATGTTTCCAGGATTTTAAAAAATGTTGATTTGTGTTACTCAAACTCTGCCATTATTTTCTTGTATCTTATATAATAACACTCAGATAAATATCCTGCTTTTAATTCTAAAAGTGGTAAATTTTCACATACTCTAAAATCTTTATCAAAACCCTAAGTTAGGTTTGTGGCTCAGTGGTAGAGCACTAGCCCAGCATGTGTGAGGTCCTGGGTTCAATCCTCAGCACCACATAAAAATAAAATAAAGGTATTGTGTCTGCCTACAACTAAAAACAAACAAAAAACATGGTAACATATATTTGCATATCTACTACAGTTGCTATCATTTGAACTTTTCCCAGTGCACCATTTGTTTACCTACGTACAAGGCATACAAATATCTCAAAATCTTACTTTTCATCCTCTTAATTCTCTTTTATCTCATGGTGTTATGGTTTGGATGTGAGGTGTTCCCCAAAAATCTCACGTGTGCAACAATGCAAGAAGGTTCAAAGAAGGTTCAGAGGAGAAATGACGGGGTTGTGAGAGTCTTAACCCAATCAGTAAATTAATCCCCTAATCCCCTGGTAGGGATTAACTGAGTGGTAATTGAAGTGGTAGGGTGTGGCTGGAGGAAGTGGGAATCGGGGTATATATTTGTATCTGGCAAACGATACAAATATATACCCCAATTACACCTCTCTGCTTCCTGATCACCATGTGAGCTGCTTCCCTCTGCCATACTCTTTCACCATGATTTTCAGCCTCACCTTGAGCCCTGAGGAATAGAACCCACTTCCTATGGACTAAGACTTCTGAAACCATGAGCCCTCAAACTTTTCCTCCTCTGCAATTGTTCTGGTTGGGTCTTTTAGTCACAGCAGGGAAACACTTTGGTAACTAAAACACATAGTTACCACAAAATTTGCTTATTCAGATCAGCCATTATCATTTAGTGCTTCCATGTATCTGTCATTAGTTACTGACCATACACTTCTCCATTTTTTAATTCTATTTTAAATCATTTTCTCTAACCAAATAACTTCAAATAAGACTCTCAGAAGAGACCTTCGGGATGTATTTGCATTCCAAGACTTCACAGATCTATCTGTTGTCTATTTGCATAAATCACAACTCAGCCAAGTGTGAAATTACTGAGCCACACACCTTTATGCAGTCCAAACTACCCAGTGGATTCATGTTAATTGCACAGTTCTAAAACACTGGTATACAAAGACAAAACTATTAGGAAGGGCTTTTCATTGTCTCTTCTCGGTGGGGGCCTCAGTTCTATTGATCTAAAATAGGAATTTAGATAAAAAGGTAGAATACAAGGCTTGAGAGAAGCCTAACCAGTATGGCTTTTCCATGTCTTCCTTTTTTACAGTACTAATGTGTTTCTGCTTTTCAGAGCAGATTCTCCTGAATTATCATGTGTTAAAAGGATAGATTTAGGATATAGCCTCAGGTCCAATCTGTATTCACACTTCTCAGTCCTGTCCCACTGCCTGAGAGTAACATAGAATCATCTTCTAAATTCTGCTCATTTTATACCTTTTTGACACTTGCTGTCAGCTGCCAACTTTGCCTACTCATTAGAAATTTAGAGGAAAATGTGAAGGAAAAGGTCTCCAGTGCATTAATTTCAAAAACCATCTTCCCATAAATTAATATGTCAACTTGTTGAGAACAGGAACTAGCCTATCTCTAAACTTGACCTTATCTAACAAGAGGAATATCAGCTACTGACTGATGATATCTAAGAATGTCAAAAGATGAAAGGGATGTAGAAGTTACCCTTCCTTATTCAGTTTATTCAAGACTCTCCCCATTCTTCCTCCTTCCACAGTAAACTTCCTCTATTTCCTAAGATAGACTACAATTAATATAAAACATTAATTAATAAAACTATTGTAAGAAAGGGACAAGCCCTCCACCTTGTGGCTCATGAGTAGAATGCTCACAAATTAGTAAATCAATAAGTATGACACTATTAAATGACTGAATGAATCACTATTTTTTAATTGAAAGAGGATCCTGGAAATCATCTTAGTCCAAAATTCTTAATTTGAATGAAGAAATTGAAGCCCAGAAACAAACATGAAAAATTATGATATTATAATATATTATTCTGCCTAGGGCAAAATTTGCTTGGTCAAAAGGAAATTGAAGAATAAGTTCCTGTATAAAAGGAAGACATGAAAAAGCCATACTGTTTAGGCTACTCTCAAGCCTTGCATTCATTCTAGTCAATTTCTGATTCTTTCTTCTTTTCCATTTCCAGATCCTACTGGCAGATATTTCATGAACAGACTTTGTTTTCTCCTAGTGCATTATTTCTGATCCTATGATTCCTGCAAATTATATGAACGATTAAGCTCATGATTAAAGTAAATTTCATTACAATCCCATAATTATTTATCCAAGTCAAAGGCATTTTTATTAAAATGTAATCTTTAACTACATTTGGATTGTTTTTTTAATTTCACAATGCAGTGATCGCTGTAGTTAAGAAATATAATCAGTTACCTACCACATTCTAAAAAGCAGATCAGTGTAACATGGTCCCAGCATGTACATATTCACAAGGGGCAACAAGAAGAAACAAGGGACCCAATATTCCATAAGGAAGATCCCAGAGAAGTACTCTGGTAAGAAAACACAAACTTCAGAGTAAGGCTGACTGTAATTTAATATCGGCTCTGCCACTTAGTATCTGAAGGATGTTGAATCAATCTCTAATTGTTTGAGCTTTAGATAATAAATTTTAACATATATTTCAAAGGATGATTGTAAAAATTCAATGAAATAATTTAAAGTGACTAACTCAATGCCTCGCATTATACACATTCTCAATAAAGCTAACTTCTTTCTGTACTAGCTTCTGTATTGTTGGTATAAAAATTAAAAAATATATATTTGCTCATATAAACATTAAAATAAGCTCAGAAGGATACAAAAGAAACTACTAGAAAAAAAAGTGAACTAAGAGTTAGGGTAGGAGACTTTTTATGATATACATTTTTGTGCATTTAGAATGCATTCAAAGGCTTTTTAACAATCAATCATAAACTGGACCCAGTTGCGCATGCCTATAACCCCAGGAGCTTGGGAGGCTGAGGTAGGAAGACTGGAAGTAAGGCCAGCTTCAGCAACTCAGTGAAGCTGTAAGCAATTTAGCAAGACCCTGTCTCAAAATAAACAACAAAAAGGGCTGGGTATCTGTTTCAGTGGTTAAGTGCCCCTGGGTTCAATTCCCAGTACATCCCCCCAAAAAAAGAGCAATTACATATAAAATCTATAAAGAGAAGCAAGTCTGGGTTCAATATTCTATTATTAATAAATGTAATCTGTTGTATTAACAAGTTGAAGATTTAAAACCACATGACTACATTTATCAATGCAGAAGACATGACAAAATTCGACATCCATTTATAATGACTCTCAGAAAAATAGTAACATTGGTAGGCA